>VXAL01005431.1:135003-165931 GCA_013399475.1 Chauna torquata | reverse complement strand
GGGAAGGGGTTGGTACAGCAACTGTTCACGATACACTGGGATACTTAGACAAGCCTCTTGCCATTCACTGATTATGTATCTGAGGCAGGAAAAACCTGTTTGCTGCAAGAATAAGAGTTCTAACTTTGTTTTTCACCATTAGATATACCACACTGTTAAGGTCTATTTTTTCCTAGCTACTCCTTTGTGCAGATGTGTAAGTCCAATAACAATCTTTTCCCTCAGAAGCAGGAAAACTTCTTTATTTTTCCCGTGTTACCCAGTCTGTTATGCACTAACAACACTGTCTTTGAAAAAGAATGAATGTGCACAGTTTTTATTGAAAGAGGTCAAAAGTTTATGTAGTAAGTATTCTTACTACAATCTTTCTGTTGGAAGAAAGGCTGTCTTAAGTTAAGTTGCCTGTTCTCATTTTTTAAAGCTAGCATGCTCTAAGGACTAGAGTGTTTGCTATCCTTCAGAAAGTCTACAATGACACATTTGGAATGTATATTGGGTGTTTCATTTTAAATACTATTTACTTTTACTTTTGAGTACACTGTAAGGAGAAAATTTCTTTATCAGATATTCCTTCAGTAACATTCAAATATATGGAACATGTATGAGGATTTCAAAAAGAATATTAAATTAAGGTTCTTGGTATCATAAAATTCCATTTTCAGTTGCTTAGACCTTTCTAAAATTTTAATTTTTGCAGAAATGCTCTGTGATAATTCTCTGCTTCAAATTACTATTTTTCTCTCAAAAAAGGTTTCAGACCAGACAGTACAGATTTTTAAAAGAGACAAAGATAAATACATTTGCCTAATAAAATCTGTGGCTTTTTTTTTTTTTTTTTGAATTCAGAAACTTCTGAGAAAAACTGAAATTTTGTAGGAAATTGCTTAAATGATAGCTATATAGCATTTCATTCATGTTATTTTTTTCCTTTTTTTGACTCACAAACTAATTTCAGAAAAAATGGAATTTGTGGATGACCAGCAAGCCTTCATCAATATTAATGGCTAAGATTTCAGAAAAAAAATCTTCTTAGTGTATATGCTAAACCCAGCACACACTAAAACTAGAAAGAAACAAGCCACTCCCAGAAGGCAGCATGATGATGACACTGATTTATCAGATTGAAGACTTTTTTTTCATTTTGGCTACTGCAAGGCAAGGACTCCATCTCTCCTCTGCCAGTTACTTTCCTCTAGAAAAGCAAGCTGATAATTTTTATCTAGGATAGTAGCAGGCCACAGCCTCATGTTATGAAGCTGGTACATGTAAGATTTTCCACCTCATTTGTTACAGAAGTTGGAAAGTACATGTAGTAAAGTAGTAAACGAGAAGGATAGGCACAGGAAGTAAAAAAATGCTGCCTCAGATAACTGGGTGTCTTTCCTCTTACTTCTACCACAGAATTTATATCTGATAATAGTAACAGAAGCCCAGCATTTTCCAGGTAGTTACAAACTACACAGCCCTCATTTTCAGGGTCACTTGATATGCTAGGGATCTAACATATAACAGTGTTAAAAACTAAGAGATGTAAACCAAGATAAGAAATTCCACGTCACAACCAAAGTAGCTCACATTACTGAATGTTTTCACTATTTCTTCTGAGCTTCAGCATGAAATATGCAGAAGCAGATGAAGAGGATTACAGATGTGACAAGACAAAGAATTCTTGATAAGGCATTCTCATATGTACTCATATGTACAGAAATTAGTAATTCTGTGTTAAAGCAATAAATTAGGCTTACAGCTACACTTCTGAGTGAAGAAAAAAAAATTGAGTAACCAATCATTAAGTATGCACAGACCACTTTCTGCAGCAAATGAAATGGACTCTTACAAGCCTTGTGGAAGGGAAGAACAGTTACTTAGACACTTTCTTACTGCATATATTAAGGGGGCCAAACTAAAGTTGCAGAAGCAGTCTTATGCCTTATATTTCCTCATATTCAACTTTGCAATCATAGTAGGATTTTGCATGTATAATCAAAACATAAAATGTGAGCATGACTGGAGATACAACAGCGGCAGTGCATTGTGCTATTAGCTATATCAGAAAGTGTAATCTCAACGGGATTTATTCAGATTGAGCTTTTCTGTTACTGCTTCAGAAAGCCATTTTGGATCCACTCAAGAGAGACGATGAAACTATTTCAACAGTTTATGGATTACAGAAGAGCAAACTATCCCCAGACAGACTTCAGTCAAATCACAGCAAATTCCTAAATGGCAAAAGAGGGTCCTGCTTAAAAACTAGAGTAACAAAATACACGTCACACCTTCCTGTATTCATTTTAGATCAGCAGCACCAAATTAGTTGTTCCACAAAAGACAAGTTACCCAGTGGTCCCCTAAGGTCTCTTATTTTGACCAACAAGTAGGTGATATTTGAGAGAAGGAGCATTTTAAATTGCTCTGGTGAATACCCTGAAGTGAATAACACATAGCAGGAAGCCAAACAACAACAACAAAAGATTGTGGTCTGGAAAACAAAAATTATTTCTATTGTGATATTGACACATACACAAAAATAATCCTTTTACAAGCTTTTTTTTGTTGTTTTAGTGAATGTTTTCTTCCTATGGATAGTATTCCTCATAGTCATCTGATCAGAAAGGTAATAATGAAGTACCTTTTTCTTTAAACAGTAGAAATCAATAAGTTAGCTAAGGACAATTCTCTTTCTGAAAATATACCCAGGGATCTCAGAAAACTAGTAGTATTTTTACAGTGTTCAGCGTGCAGTGAGCTAAGCTTGCAAGATTCACTTCAATTTTTCTTTTAGTTATGTATAAGTAAACATCCACATGTAACTACTCAGGTACAATTATTTTTTTAGTTATTATGAACTTCTAAGACATGATTCAATGACAAAATATTTGAAATTGCTCTCACTTAAGGCTATTCCTCTCTTTTTTCTTGCCCAGCATGTCATCCCCTGTGTTGCAACACACTGACTTGTCAGCTAAGCTGGAATATCTGCTTCTTGAACCACAGCTGTGAACCTGATCAAGGAAGATATTAAGATTAAAAGAATATTTTCACAGGCTCTTTCTAAAGCTGCGTCTTGAATACCTTTGTGGTGGTTTAACACTGGTGGCTAGCTAAACTCCACCACACTGCTCTGTCACCCCTCCTCAAAAGAACAAGGGGAGAAAATATGATGAAAAAAGGCTTATGGGTTAAGATAAGGAGCATTTTAATTATAGGAAAAGAAAAACAAACAAACAAACAAAAAACAGACAAAGGTCACATGGAAGGAAAGGGAGAAAACAATTATTCTCTACTTCCCATCAGCAAGCGATGTTCGGCCATGTCTTGGGAAGCAGGGCCTCAATACCATGTAGTAGTTGCTCGGGAGGACAGATGTTTTCATCTGAGAGCCCCCCCTTCTCCTTCCCCTTCCCCAGCTTTTATTGCTGAGAGTGACATCATATGGTATGGAATATCCCTTTGGTCAGTCTAGGTCAGCTACCCTGGCGATGTCCCCTCCCCACCTGTTGCTCACCCCCAACCTGCTGGCATCTGGGGTTGGGTTGGAGAGAGTCTGGATGCTGTGCCAGCACTGCTCAGCAATAGCTAAAACATTGGTGCGATATCAGTACTGTTCCAGCTACAATTGCAAAGCACAGCACTACACTGGCTACTGTGGGGAAAGTTAATGTCATCCCAGCCAGACCCAGTACAACCTTACACCAAAACTGCTATGAAATTCTTTGCAACATAAAATCACGGGCTGAATCTTCTAACCACAATGCCACAATGATGATCACAAAAATATATAATTCTCTTTCACTAACAGGACAGAGAATTGCCCAATCTCACTGAGACCACTGGATACATCAACCTTCTACTCTGGGTAGGATCATACATGACTATACATCCAGCAACACATCTTCCTCCCTTATCTTGTTACTGCCACAGTTAATGCTCTTCCAGCCAGGTCATTGAAACTACTTATGAAGCTGTGCTATAAACCAGATCGATGATGTCAGGTTAAAACAAAAAAATAATAAAAAAAAATGTCAGTCATGTTTGAGAGCCCCCACAGAAGACAGTTCCGCAAGCAGCTCCATTGGCAAGATGGAGGAGATGAATTGGAGATGAATTGGAGGCATCTGCACTTGCCATCATAAAAATTGTAACATATATCCCTAAATAACATGAGGAAATACATAGATAGCAACTTGTTTAGTGACTATAACAACAGTGGGAAATCAGAGCATGCAAGCCTGGGCAACGCATGAGACCTGAAGTCCAAAGAGTTTCCTTCATGCCCGAGATTAAACCTAAGAGAGGTAGGCATAGGTTTGGTTTCACAAATATGTTTTTGTGTGCCTGGGATGCAATAGAATGCATCAACCATTTTTGCTTTGAACAGAAAGAGACCACAATCCTCTGAATTTCAGCCAAGCATACAGGACAATTGTCAGGAGGAAAAATTCTCACATTTTTAGCACCAATATTAGCTGTTTCTATAAGATGGGCAATAATATTTAAGTGAAATAATTAGGAAAATCACAGAATCACAGAATGGTTGAGGTTGGAAGGGACCTCCAGAGATCATCCAGTTCAACCCCTCTGCTCAAGCAGGGTCACCTAGAGCACGTTGCACAGGATTGCATCCAGGCCGGTTTTGAATATCTCCAGAGAAGGAGACTCCATAACCTCTCTGGGCAGCCTGTTCCAGTGCTCTGTCCCCCTCAAAAAGGGTGAATGCTGCAAGAAAAGGTTTACCATTCACTTCTGTTGCACACGTACATTTCATCATTTGCTTTTAATTTAATAGTCCATTGAGAGAGTGAACTTCCTTTGGTTTTCTTGTTTTTAATTTTATTTTATTGATTCTATTTTTTAAGTAAAAACTGAAAAAGAAGACACTGTAGTTCTTCATATAGCATTTAAATGAACCAATTTAGTATTCAAAATTCACACATCACCAAGATAAAGAGGTGATCTTGCTACTGCTATTGCTGTTTTGATTTAGGTGAATTGAAACTTCTAGTCTTCCACGTGTGGGGTGCATCTTCCTTTGTCCTCCAAACAAGTATAATATAATCTTTACACTATTTTAAAAGGAAAGCAAAACAAGAGAAAATCATGAAAATAAAACTTTCTTCGCAGATCAAGACAAGTCTTCTTAACTCTGGTCTGCTCATGATAGTCATAATGAAATGCTTACTGAACTTGCATATAAGAATATTCTTTAGATGCAGATGTAGATGCCAAATTTTCACATCTGCATGACATGGAATATAATGCATGACCTCCGAACTAAAATATCTCATCTACTAAATTCAGGGAATTTCTTCTAGCTCTAAACACTCTTTAAGGGTGCAGCACAAAATGCAGAATGGGTATTAGAGAATATGGCTAGATTAGCCAAAAGTGGAGTTGGTTCATCTCATCACAATGACTTCATAACCTCTTTGCAGCAGCGGATGGATGTGAAGCATACCCTACACTGTTAAGTAACACAACCACATCAGCATCAGTCCTTCCCATAATATGGACATGTTCTAAATATGCTCTTCTCTAACACAATAAGATCCGTATTTTCCTTCTCGTGGTGAGAATCCCTCTTAGAATCAGGAAATAAAGCAGAGTGGGAAGGTGATTAAAGCACATGATAGAAAAATTGTGATAAGTTTCTTTTGAAAAATATTTGTTTACAGCAGCAGTTTTCCAAAATTTCTTCTATCTTTTTCCAGTATTAGGAGCAAGTAAATTCTAGTTTCTAGGGACACTTTGTCAAATTTCACTTTTAATCAGCAACACCTCTGAATCTCTTCCTATACCTGTAAAACTTAGTTAAATTAGGTTTAAGACTTTTTTTCCTCTTTTCTTGAAGCCTTAGCTTGTGGATTAAGAATTAGTTGGCCAAGGTTAGCCCAAAGGGACTCTCAAAAGCTGAATTATTTATTTACAAAGCTACATGTTTATAAGGGAACTGCTGACATATCGGTAAATACACCAATACAAAGGTAACAGTGGGATATGATTGCATTCAGAAGTGTGCTTCTCTTCTGACAGGGAAATTGCTTATCACTGTACACACTGCTTAATCTACTAATAAGCATAGGGTAATGACTGTAGATATTGTCTATCTTTCTAAAATGCAGACATAAACTGAGAATGGAGTTTCACCTTCTAGCATCAAGAAAAACAAAAGGACAGACAAACACAAACTAATAAATACAGAAAAACTAAGACAGTCCTACTGAACTGTTCAGTTTTTAGCCATACAAACTCTGGAGAAGAATCATCATTGCTGTAAAACAGGTTGCAAGAAACAACTTTTTTTCTTCTTCTGAAGTTATCAGCAAAACACAGCAGGAATGCAGCACATAAGGACATATCTGTACATGCATTACATACACAGTGAGCACAATGCACTGTGATTTTTTCTTATTCTGGCAGATATTACACCACTTCATACACCAGAACAGATATTAGACCATATCTGGTCTCATGGAGTAGTACAGCACCAAGGGATAGGAATGCAACATGAAAACAGACTACGTACCTGACTGACAAACGTAAGTGTATGCACCAGTGATTATCAAGCAGCTTGCTTCCCTTTAGCATTGACAGTAGCTCATAAAGTGATATAATTGGAGAATTGGACACAGTTTCAGGTTTGAAGCTTGAGGAATGGACTTATCTTGCAGTTTTTTGTTGGTTTTGTTTGTTTGTTTGTTTTTCCCAAAGGAACCAGCCAAATTGAAATAAACACAAACAAACAAGTAAAGAGGAGAATGTCTCTGCTCTGTGAAGCAGCCTCTTTCTGGTATTATCACACCAAGTTGTTGGTAATAACCCTTTAGATTGTTTTCCTTATGAGTCTCCTGAACAGCAGATCATCCAAACAGTCTCTGATCCTCTGCCACTGGCTAAGCAGTGTTTCTCTTCCTGACATCTTCCCTCTAAGCCTGAGATACCGTAAAGATATGATAGGATGGGGTAGCTAATTGAATATGAACATTTACTTAGCTGATGCTGTGAAGGCTGTACCCAGCAATATTACCCAGGGACAGAATTTCCTCAAATCTACAATACTGTTCCATCCAAAATTAATTCACAGCTCATTACTTTCTAACAAATCATACAAAAGGTGTTTTTGTTGTTGTTGTTGTTTGTTTGTTTGTTTTTGAGTGGAAGTTTATATTTAAGTATAGGTATTGTTTCATTTTAATAAATGGCCTTTGTGCATGTTAATATATCTTTAGTAACATACACAACATAAATGACATAGCCAAGGCCACAATTCACTTTATCAGGTAAAAAATATTATTTAATTTTCCCAGAAATGTGATGATATTGTTGACTATTTGGCAGAAGGTCTCTAGTTTTGATTTACAAACGAGACTTCTGTAGAGAAAAAGATTTAAATATTACATGGATGAAAACATCTACTTATTAAAATCCTGGAAAAATAAAACATGTTTTGAAAAATATAAACTTTCATTTCATACATGAAAAGCCATCTAAAAATTGTATTTTAACTGAACATTTTTAATAGTAGCAAATGATGATTTTTATTTATAGAATCATAGAATCATAGAAACACAAGGTTGGAAAGGACCTACAAGATCATCTCGTCCAACTGTCATCCTGTCACTAATACTACCCACTAAGCTACTAAATCATATCTTGTAGCACCTTGTCCAGGTGCTTCTTGAACACTGCGAGGGTTGGTGACTCCACTACCTCCCTGGTCAGGCCGTTCCAGTGCTTGACCACTTTCTGAGAGAAAAAGTTTTTCCTGATATCTAATCTAAATCTCTCCAGGCGCAACCAACTTATGGCCATTTCCTTGAGTCCTATCATTAGTTACCTGAAGGAAGAGGCCGACCCCCTCCTCATCACAACCTCCCTTCAGGAAGTTGTCGAGTGCAATGAGGTCTCCCCTGAACCTCCTCTTCTCCAGACTAAACAATCCCAGCTCCCTCAGCCGCTCCTCATAAGACTTGTGTTCCATACCCCTCACCAGTTTTGTTGCCCTTCTCTGGACACGTTCCAGGGTGTTGATGTCTTTCTTGTAGTGAGGGGCCCAAAACTGAACACAGTACTCGAGGTGCGGCCTCACCAAAGCTGAGTACAGGGGGATGATCACCTCCCTGCTCCTGCTGGCCACACTGTTTCTAATACAGGCCAGGATGCCATTGGCCTTCTTGGCCACCTGAGCACACTGCCGGCTCATGTTCAGCCTTGCATCGATCAACATTCCCAGCTTCCTTTCCTCATCACTGTCTTCTAGCCACTCTGCCCCAAGCCTGTAGCGTTGCATGGGGTTATTGTGGCCAAAGTGCAGGACCCGGCACTTGGCCTTGTTAAACCTCATCCCGTTCACCTCAGCCCAGCAGTCCAGCCTATTTAACCAAAATACATAAAGACATGATTTAAACCTGCATGGGATTTACATTTTCTTTTGCTTAAACATTCTTTAAGAATATACAAATAATTTATATCATAAAGATGTATTTAACAATACATTAACAAATGTGTTTGTAATAAGCAGTTGAGAACTAATATATTTATCTTTGAGATGCTTACCATTAGGAGTATGTGGAGTAAGACAATAATCCCTAATGTGTATTCAGTATTAAAAAGAAGCAGTATAAATCTGAGGTAATGGAAAATTTTCCATTTGATTTTCTTACAGCTCGACTTTCTGTAAGCCCATGCTTGTTCACACCTGTTCTTTTCAGAGAGGGCATATGAGACTACATGCTGTATTTTGCCTGGTAGGTGAAGTCTAAACTAATGAGTCAGCTTCTTGTGTGGGCAGGAGATGTTTTTCAGAAACATTAAGGACCAAATTAAAAAGTAACCCTAATAGATTTCTGAAGGAAAACCATGTTGTGAGATACATGAAGACAGCTTGACATGGATTTTAAAAGTGCTTAATGTGCCTAATACACTGGAAGTACTGGAAATTTTAAAGGAAAAATGAACCATGCTTTACCTATCCACGCCAAGCATAACACCATTACAGAACCGTCTGCTGCACTGTACAGCATAATGCGGAACAAGCCTCCTGCTCCCACGAGAGAAGCTGGCTCTAACTTCAGTTAGGATGATTTGACTTAAAAAATGATTCATTGTTAACAACATTAAATAGGAACCCTTATCTATGGAAACACTGCATATCAGTTACTGCAAGGTTCAGTTCTTAGACAAACTTGCTGCTCTTCTGCTGTGTATGTATCTGAGGATTCAGTCCCATCTCCACTTTGCACTACCTTCTAGACAATAAATACACAATCCAACATAGCGAATCTTGGCAAAAAGAATATTCTGTCATTTCTTATCCAAAAAAAGCCCACATTAATTTATAGTACTGAGTTATTAAAAAAACCTCCTGCTGTACTTTCAACACAACAGGGTCACAGTTAAAAACTCAAAGGTAAACTTGAAAAATCTCTGATTTAGTCTATTCAATATCCTTGTTAGAAATCAAAAGGAAATCAAAAGGAACAAAGAAGCAAGAACAGACTGAAGATATTAGAAAAAGAGGAACTATCTTTGCTGGGCAAAAAAAAATAAAAATAATAATAGTAAAAAACTTAAATATGTGGAACAGATGAAAGTATAGATTTAATGACCCAACTGCCCACAGAAGCAAAAACACACAGTATGTGACAAAAGATCAATGGATGTTCTTGTTTTAGGAGCTTACTAACTGTATTTGGTAGAGGAGATAAAAGAATTTATGCAAGGGATGGAAAATCTAGCTCAAAATATAGGCAGTCCAGCCTGCAAGAAAATTGAGGCTAGTGAAAAGGTCTCCGGAAAGTATGTAGTGGCATGTTGCTTACCAAGCTGACAACAGTATTATCACTGGGAAGATGTACTTAAATAATTGTAGTAGACTTTTTTTTTTTTTTCCCCAGAATTAAAAATCATCACTGAAATCATCAGAGACTAACATACTTCAAGCAGGTTGACAAACATGCCAGAATTTAACTCTGAGTTCTGAATTGTAGGACTTTTAAAAAAAACAACCAACCAACCAACCAACCAAACAAACAAAAAACAATCAACCAAAACACCTAAGCTGCAAGATCAGTTTGCTAAGAAGAGAAAGGATGCTAAGAACCAACATCATTTTCTTCACATCTTCTTGCAGCTATGAAGTTGTTCTGCAGGAGTGCACATTTTTAACTTCTCAGGGTTAGGTGGGACCACCTCTTGCTGTTACAATCTGGATGCACCAGAACATTATTATTCTACTTGTTAAATGCCTTCTTCTGAATTGTAGTCTGAAGTAATTTATGGCCAGTTTATATCCACTTATTTTAATACCATTAATTATCTTTTTGATTAAAAAGCTATTATACCTCCCTGACAGCTGCACTACTGAAGTGTTTTTAGAAAACATTCATATTTCTCTTCCAAAATTATTTGTGCTTGTGAAACAGCTGATTTTGTTTTAGGTTAAACTAGCATTTTTCTTTACAGAGGTTCTTTACAGACCCTCAGTTCCCATAACTGTTTTTGTTGTTACTCTCCCTGATATAGTTAAAATGAACAAGGTTAAAAGAAAAATAATATGAATGGAAGAACATATGGAGAACTGAATGTCAGGTTGGGGTTGGATTTGGTTGCATTTGGATTCAAAGCCCCATCTAAATAAGTAAATGATTAGATACAAAGAATGAAATAAAGGGAGACTTTGTGGCAGCGGACAATCAAGAATCGTCATACTTATACCATTAACCATAGGAATTCCCTTAAAGAAGATTATTTGAGTTACTTATGGCTTGAAAATGGAAGAGTTTGCAAATTTACACACTCTAATGAGTGATGTATTAATATCATTGTAGAATGTATTGGTCAGAGCAAAGATGAATGCTGTGTCCCGAGTCTGAGTACCCATACTGAAGACAGACTACAACAAAAATTCCAGAAGGTATCAATGCCCACAGAGCATGTACCAAACAAAAGACATTCCAGCCATTCTGGCATCTGAATCTGTAGGAAATATGACACAAAATTTTTGATAAAGGGAGAAGTACAGTGAGACCGTATGTATACAGACTGTTATCTTCAACTTCATGCATGTCTTTAAAAGAACAGGCTTCTTATCATTGGGTAAAACATTTTTGTTTCTAATTCCAGATTCTTCATCTTTGAACATCTACTGCTGAGAATTGTGAGCTAATTCCCCCCTCATAGCTTCAAAAAATCTTTGAATTCTTGAATATCTTGAGTTGGAAGGGACCCACAAGGATCATCAAATCCAACTCCTAGATACACACAAGACTACCTAAAAATCAAATCATATGTCCAAAAGTGTTGTCCAAATGCTTCTTGAACTCCAGCAGGCTTGGTGCTGTGACCACTGCCCTGGGGAGCCTGTTCCGGTGTTCGACTACCCTCTCGGTGAACAACCTTTTCCTAATATCTAACCTGAACTTCCCCTGATGCAGTTTCATGCTGTTCCCTTGGGTCCCATCACTGGTCACCAGAGAGAAGAGATCAGCGCCTGCCCCTCTGCTCCCGCTCATGAGAAAGCTGTAGGCTGCCATGAGGTGTCCCCTCAGTCTCCTCTTCTCTAGGCTGAACAAACCAAGTGACCTCAGCCACTCCTCATACGTCTAGCCCTCTAGACGCTTCACCATCTTTGCTGTCCTCCTTTGGATACTCTTTAATAGTTCTATATCCTTCTCATATTTTGGCACCCAAAACTGCATACAGTACTCGAGGTGAGGCTGCACCAGCACAGAGTAGTGTGGGACAATCAGTTCCCTCAACTAGCTAGCAATGCCGTGCTTGATGCACCCCAGGATATGATTGGCCCTTCTGGCTGCCAGGGCACACTGTTGATTAATATTCAACTTGCCATCAATCAGAACCCCCAGATCCCTTTCTGCAGTGCTGCTCTCCAGCCTCTCATCCTCAAGTCTGTACGTATATCAGGGTTACCTCTTCCCCGGTGCAGAATCCGGCACTTGCTCTTGTTAAATTTCATACAAATGGTGATTTCCCAGCCCTCTGATTTGCCAAGATCTCTTTGCGAGGCCTGTCTACCCTCAAGGGAGTCAACAGCTCCTCTCAATTTAGTATCATCTTCAGACTTACTTAGAATGCATTCAAGTCCTGCATTCAGATCATTTCTAAGAACACTAAAGAGAATTGGCCCTAAAATGGAGCCCTGTATCCAGAAGGATACTGTGAGAAACTGTATAAAAAGTTTTGCTGAACTCCAAAAAGATTACATAGACTGGCTTCCCTTGGTCAACTAGATGGGTGACCTTGTCATAAAAGGAAAGTAAATTAGTTAAACAGGGCTTTCGCCTCATAAATCCATGTTGGCTATGAACGATAACTGCATTGTCTTTCAAGTATTTTTCAATAACTCCCAGAATAATCTCCTCAATAATTTTAACAGCCGCTGAAGTGAGACTTATAGGCCTGTAATTACCAGGGTCTTCTTTCTTACCCTTCTTGAAAACTGGGGCAACATTTGCCAGCTTCCAGTCGACTGGGACCTCTCCAGATTCTCAAGTTAAGAGACAATGTATACGCATATGAGGTAAACATGTAAGAATACTGAGCAGCTTTGGTCAAGTACCTCCTTATTTTAGTCACTATAGACATATCTGTACTTCATTCAAAGGTATGTATGCACATCGCTTGCCAAAAGTCGAGCTGGCAGGGGAGAAGACCAGCCTGACTGAACAAAGAGCTTTTTCTGGAACTCAGGAAGAAAAAGAGAGTTTATGAGAATTATGCCCTGGAAGAAGGGGCAAGCAACTCAGGAGCACTATAGAGCTGTTGTCAAGCTATGCAGGGATAAAATTAGAAGGGCCAAAGCCCAGCAGGAACTCCATTTGGCTAGTGCAGTAAAAGACAATTAAAAAATACTTTTACAAATACATCAACAGCAAAAGTAGGATTAAGGGGAATCTCTACCTTTCATGGGATGTGAGAGGACATGTAGTGATGAAAGATAAGGATAAGGTTGAGGTACTTAATGTCTTTTTTTGCCTCAGTCTTTATTAGCAAGGCCAATTGTTCTCAGGGTACCCAGCCCTCTGAGTTGGAATATGGTGACAGGGAGTGAGGTAAAGCCCTTATAATCCAATGAGAAACTGTAAGCGACCTCCTCTGTGTTTTGAATGTTCGTAAGTTTATGGGGTCAGATGGGATTCATCCTTGAGTACCGAAGGAGCTGGCAGAAGTGCTCACGAAGCCTCTTTTAATGATTTACCAGCAGTCCTGGCTAACTGGGGAGGTCCCAGTTTACTGGAGGTTAGCAAACATGCTCCAATCTACAAGAAGGGCAGCAAGGAGGATCCAGGGAAATACAGGCTTGTCAGTCCGACATTGGTACCAGGGAACGTTATGGAGCAGATCATCTTGAGTGTCATCACACAGCACATATGGGATAATTGAGTGATGAGATGCAGCCAGCATGGATTTATGAAGGGCAGGTCCTGCCTGACTGACCTAATCTCCTTCTATGACAAGATGACCCACTTAGTAGATGAGGGAAAGGCTGTTGATGTTGTTTACCTCAATTTTAGCAAAGTGTTTGACATAATTTCCCACTGTATTCTCCTGGAAAAACTGGATGCTTATGGCTTGAACAGGTGTAGTTTGCTGAGTGAAGAACTGGCTGGATGGTTGGGCTCAAAGAGTCACAGTGAATGGAATTCAGCGCTGCTGGCAGCCAGTCACCAGTGGGCTCAGTCTTGGGGCCAGCTTTGTTTAACATTTTTATGAATGATCTGCATGAAGGGATCAAGTCCACCCTCACTAAGTTTGCAGATGATACCAAGTTAGGTGGAACTGTTGATCTGCTTGAGTGTAGGCAGGCTTTGCAGAGGGATCTGGATAGGATGGATCAATGGGCCAAGTCCAATCACATGACATTCAACAAGGCTAAGCGCCAGGTGCTGCACTTGGGTCACAACAACCCCATGCATCACTACAGGCTTGGGAAAGAGTGGCTGGAAATTTGCCCAACAGAAAAGGACCTGGGGGTGCTGGTTGACAGCCAGCTGAACAAGAGCCAGCAGTGTGCCCAGGTGGCCAAGCAGGCCAATAACAGCCTGGCGTGCACCAGAAATAGCGCGGCCAGCAGGACTAGGAAAGATATTGTCCTCTTTGTACATGGCACTGGGTGAGACCATCCCTCGAATATTATGTTTGGTTTGGGGCCCCTCACTACAAGGGCAATAAAGCTGGTGAAGGGACTAGAAAACAAAGGTTATGAGGAGCAGCTGAGGGAATTGGGGTTGTTTAGTCTGGAGAAGAGTAGGTTGAGGGGAGATCTGATCACTCTCTACAATAACCTTACAGAAGGTTGCAGCGAGGAGGGTGTCAATCTCTTTTCTCAGGTGACAAGTGATAGGACATGAGGAAACAGTCTCAAGTTCCACCAGAGGAGGTTTAGATTGGATATTAGGAAGAATTTCTTCACGGAGAGGGTGGTTAGGCATCAGAAGAGGCTGCCCAGAGAAGTCCTCATCCCTGAAGGTATTTAAGGGATGTGTGGATGCACCACTAAGGGACATGGTTTAGTGACGGGACTCAGTAGGGCAGGTTGATGGTTGGACTTGATCTTGAAGGTCTTTGCCAACCTAGATGATTTTATGATTCTACGATCAGGCATTTATACATAAATTAAGTAAACCTGGTAGGGTACTACTTATCAGTGTAATGCATATCATGGATCTCAGTGTGGGTTACAAAGATTACCCCTCAAACTTGGTAATTAATGCTGTTAGGCAATTTGCTTATACTTGATCTAGCATATCCATAATTACACTGTGAGCAAAGTGCAAGTAGTAATGACTAATCTGAAGCTACTTTGGATAAGGAAAGCTGCAGCTATCAGGTGGTAACTGAACTGAAATAATAGGTTTCATCTAAGCCTATCTGTAAGAACACTCATCTTCAGTGTTCCTTACAAAAAGATCCTCTCGTTCTCTTTATTCCACCTTCCTCCACCAGCCTCCACATACACATATCTTTTATTCCTGCTCCCTGCTTCTGAAGAAAATGAGCTTTCTTTCAGCTCTACGTTCCAAAGAGCAACTCCTACCTGATACTGCCAGTCTGTAATGCAGGGCTATCACAGAATGCTGAAAATGACTGGGTAAATCATTTGGTCTCTGCAACCCACAGCCTGATCTCCATTCTCTTCATGCTTTCTGAGACGTAAGTATCTTCTCACCTACTTAGTCTTTTGAAGAATAAGAAACCAATAGTAGAATAGTCATATTGCTCTGGGAACTTAGCAAGAGACACAGGTAGTGCATATTCCTCCCGGCCCTCACAAAAGATATGAATATTTATGCCACCAGCTTCTTTTGGTTCTATCACATCTTAATGTATCTTAGACTTTACTGATGGACACAGTTCCTGGATAAAAGTGATTACAAGAGTATCTCAACTATCACTAAAACAAAATGCACTAAAAAAATCATCACAGTATACTGTTTAATTCTCAGAAACCAAAAGTAAAAGAAAATGAGAAGACTTAAAATACAGCAGTTTTAACTTCAAAGGCTATCATACAATGTGCAAGGACTGGGCGCATGATTTTTTAAAGCTTCTCATTTTGTACTACTCCTGTTAATTTTGTTTTACAGGACACTCAGCTACAGGTGCAGATTTCTATCATTGGATAATATATTCTCCTAAAACCTTTAGATGCATAATATTTTCACCTAAAAATCCTATGACTTTTCCTTCCTTCCATCTTTGTAAAAATTCTGAGAATCTAGATAATCCATATGTCACATAGGCATCGGGAATACTGAGCCTAAAGTGTTACCGTCTGGTGGATAAACTTCTCCGGTACTTTCACAACCCAAGTAAGAGAGATCTAAAGTTTCAAACACAGTTTATTAGACTTTAGTTTGGCTCCTTTCATCTTCCCTCACCTTCTACATATGCTTTGCTTGAATAATGACTTGGGTTTTCCTGATTTGTTGCCAGAATGACTCAGAAGAGTGGCACTATGTCAGGCTTCAGGTGATGGATGAAGTAGAAATACAGAAAAAGATGCTAAACAGTAAATACTCTGTTAAAGCCCATTAAAATCTGAACAGTCTCTTAAAAAATCATATTCATAGGACAGGTTCTCAATTGATGTATTTCCCATCTGTCTGTATGCTTATATGTTGCAAGACCTTGCACATCAAAGTAAGAAGCATTTGATTATGTTAGTGCTTTTTGATGAATTGGTTAATTATAACACAATCCAATATAACAATTATCAGTTTATGAAAAACAAATTAAGAATTCTTTTAGGATTATTTTTCAAAGTGCAACATGTTTTTCATAATGATAAATAATAATGATGAACCTGTGTGTTTAATTTATTTATTTATACTAATTATTCAATTCTGGAGAGACAAACTTTAATAAAATCTTAAAGATATCCTGGCTGTGTGAGGAGATATAGATAGCAAATACATGAAATTTGGTGATGTTATGCATAATGTATGAGGAATTTTTCATCACAGTTACTATTCTGAAAATCATTTTAGGACTGACTAAGGTGGCACAGGACAAGAAATATAGTTCAGCTTATTTTCCATGAGAAAACAGCTTCTTAATGCTTGATTTTGCAACATTAAAATTGGATTAAGATCATTCTTAATTAAGAAAAAGAAAATAAGCACAAAACAAAAACTCAGCACATCTTTTTATTGTCCTTCAACAGCCTAAAACATTTCATGAATGCTGAAATACAGGAGGATGAGCTGAGCACTTTCCCAGAGTCATGTCCCTCATCCATGTAGTACAGTGTATTGTTGATTATTCCCACAGTAATTTTATTAGTGCAACAATTTTTGAAGTTATCTGTTAACTGACCATAAGGGAGTAAAATATCAACATCTCTATTTTTTTAATGTTTCTCTCTGAGCTCAAATAAGGGGAGGGAGAGAAAGAGGTAAAGACTGATCATATTCCTTTTAGCTTTCCACTGAGCTACAACTCTTTCACTTCTTGTGTGTTATGGATTTCTTCAATGACAGTGTTAAGAAAAATTCTTAATGTTTACTCCCAAGGACTCTGCTAGCTTTGACATCAATGAGAAGTGTGAGCAATTACACTGACCATTGATTTTAAAGGAAGTGCAATAAAGAAGATAACGACTTTGTGTATGTGCGTGGGTACCCTCATGGATGTTTAACTTTTAAGAGAGCTTAAAAAGCCTGGATTTTTTTTTTTTTTTTTAAGAGTGAGAACTGCAGAGATCTTTCTTTTAATATAAAAGAGCTTATATCTGTAGAAGCTCAGAGATTTGTTTTAAGAAGTTCCTCCATAGTATAATTTCCTCAATGGCCCTTGCAGGTTTGACAATTTAGTGTCAATGAATTATTTTCCTGCAGCTTCTAAAATATCACTCCCCTTCCGTTTCAGAGTAGTGTGCAGAGATTCCTGGCACATGAGAATGAGTAACAGCTGGCATTTCATGGTAGTCAGCCAGGCAGTCTCTCAAGAGTGCAGGTGTCAGAACACTGTCCAATCTCCTCTATCAGAGATCTACCTTGTATAGTGAGAACCCTTCTTAAAATGCTCTCTTTGGAGCAGAAGATCTGACACAACCAAATTCTTAATTAGGTTAATGATTCTGTAACACACTAGATGGCAAGACACAATATTTTGAGCTCATACTTAATTTGAAATGAAAAAGAGCTTTTATTTTTGCTGTGTGATTGCAGTAACGTTTGTGAGACTCACCTGGTCATAGCCTATAAATCATATTCTACTGATTAAAAAACCTTTCTCTCTGCTAATTCTTATGTAGAAAAAAAAACGCATGCTGTATTCCTCTTTGAGGTAGCAGTATTTCCACTCCAACTTAACTTCCACATTAAAAATAATGAAATTGTAAAGAGTATCAAACTGCAGATCTTAGTCAAATTTTATACCATCAACCAGCTCTTTGCAATGCAAAAATTTCAAACCAAGGAGTTCCATCTGCGAAATGAAAATTTAAGTTGTCAGGTTAAGTCCCAAACAATCAAATGATAACTGATGACATACTACAGAAGGGCTTTCTAAGCTCTGCTACCCACCTCTCCCCCCACCCCCCGTCCCCTTTTTTACATTAAATGAATATGGAATAAACTGAAAATGGAATTTCCAGAGGCAGGCAGGCAGTCCTGGGAGTACTGACAAGCATCAGACAAGCATCACTGACATGGTGCGAGCTGCGATGAATGCTAAGGGGAAGGAAGGGACCTTGTAGATTCATGGACCATTTGCTGCTGTGTTTAGGTAATGTGCAGAGTAACTTTCAAATAATTGTGTTAAGAAAAAAAATCAAGTTATATTGCAACATCTTTCTCAGAAGATGTCAGACTCAAACTCCTATTGGATTCAGCTTGGCCTGATATTTTGACTTCTGGACTGGATGCAGCAGCATCAGATTCTTCCTGGGGTCTGCTCTGCAATATACAAAAGGCTTTCAATTTCTACTGCTTCCAGTGTGAACTAAGGGTATTTGGCAGCTGCTAGGGTGCTCAACAACTCAAAATAACATAATATCAAATTTCCTATGTGATTATGTTGTTTTTCAGTGGAGACTAGACCACATTGTTACTTCAGACTCCTGTACTCCTAGATGCGTGAATCACTAAATAAAATAGGCAAAAATTTGATCTATTGCAGTGTTTCATATACCTTTGGAAGTTCCGGGGTTCAGCTTAATTGGAACTTTAAGTTAATAAAATTTCATGTTTCCTTAAGATTGTGGGTACCTACATGCCTGCTAAAAAAACTTCCAAATGGCAAAACTAGTTTTGAGCTGGAAGCTTTAACCCAAAATGAACTTCAGTTATTGGATGTGGTGATTTGATTCTATTTAGCTCTGTTGTAAGGGTGTTAATGATAACCAGAAAATTTGGAACACTAATTAAGAATATAATTTCTTTTAAATTCAAAATAATGCAAGAGTTCATTCTTAAATTTTACACCTATAGTTTGCTCACTGCTTTAATGACAACACATCTATTTTTTTTTGAAAAACCAAAACCAAAACAAAAATAAATTCAAAAAAAAAAAAAAAAAAAAAAGAGTATTATTCCATAATTCCTGTTGGCAAGATTTGGGTGACATAACTGAACAGATAAATGTAGTTTCCATAGATATTTAAAATGAAAGAAAAACCTCCTCTTGTGCCTATAAAATATGATTCAAGAAAGAACCAAATAAAACACTATGAAGATAAAAGTAACACTACTACTACTGAATTGCACTTAATGTTTTTCTGTTTATCATTTACAATAGATTTCTGAAACATTACAAAATTCTTTAAAGCTTGCTGGATTTTTTTTTTTTCCATTAGAAGTTCATGAGGATATATCCTCATGGCTGTTTAGAAAAGCTCTGTGAGAGTTGAATTTACTTTAAGAAACAAACTACAGCTCTACATGTTTAATTTACCTTTTTAAAAGAAACAAATAAACAAACAAAACCCCCCAACAACTGCTAGTATTTAGCTAGTATTGTGTAATTCCTTAGTCCTCTTGTACTTTTATATTCAATGTTGGTGTTGAAATTGATCTGAGGACATAATCTAAGGCATGCTATACTGGGCCTCAGACCATTTCCACAAAAATAAAACATACTTTAACAAGTAAAAATAGCTAAGCTATTTGCTTCAGTTGTTTGTACATAGCAAATGATTGTACATAAACAAAGCTTATTTTCTCTGAATATTTGTCAACTGGAATTTAGCACCATACGTGAGAAAACTTCTAAGGAAGTTGAAGCAACTGAGATATAAGTGAGTACAGCTCGGTTAACAAACCAGAGCAGAATAAAAGCCTCGATAAAGCAAGGGTGGAAAGAATTAGTAAAGTCAGGAAGTAATAAACTAACACATTATTTTCTAGCTTTCTGTCAAGTTAGCAATATAAGATACATAATAAATAAAGTATTGGTATTTATTTATCAACATATAAAAAGCTTATTTGAATAACCTTTATTCATCATTGATCTGCAATTAATTCCTCTCTCAATCTCAATCTCAATCTGCCTCAGTGTATAGTTACATTTTACATCTAATTGTTCTTTCCTTTGTACAACCTTTTTCTGCCCAATCTCACAAAAAAAATCATGGATCTTCAGTGGCACAAAGCAAGACCTAAAAGATCCTGGAAACACACTTTGCTCAGAAAGAAAAAAAAAAAAATTCCATGGACTTGCTGCATTCCCCTATCCCATGATTGTTCAATAGCTTGCTACTTACTGAAAAATTATTACCTACAATGTCTCTGCTTCACTGTCATGGGAATGGCCAGGGAGACTTGAGGCTGAAAACACCTGAAGAAGCCTTCAGAAAACAAAAAGGATGCTCACTCTTTCCACAAAAAAAAAAAAAAAAAAAAAGAAGATATTTTATTCAGTTGCAGAGCTTCTATTCCATTGTCTGAGTAAGATGATGTAAGCAGATCTTTCTTCTGGGATGGTCATACTTCAGATATTTGCTTCTGCACTTTTTTAAAATTATGATTTAAATGTCAAAATCTTGTTTTAATTATGAAATAGCCTTAAGGAGACTGATAACACTGATCACAGGTTCCTAACATGAGGAAGCAACAGTGCTCAAAATTCAAACCTGACTGACTGGCATATGGGGCAGGTTGGATTACAATGCTTCTAGTAACATAGGTATTTATTAGTAATAATAATGTTAGTTAGTAGTAGTAATATAATTATAACCATTGCTTCTAGTAAAAAATGGAGCTGTAAAATTCCACACTTCAGCATCTAAAGACAAAGGGTCCGAGACTGGAAGGCCTGCGTCAGGAGAGATTAAAAATAAAAGACAGATGAACCAAACCTCACAGTCATGATAGCATTTTGCTACAAACAAGCTGAAAGGCACAGTTTGTACTGGGCTGATCAAAGCAAGAAAGAAACAGGAGGAAGCAGAGGTAACTACATTGTTTGTGCTCCAAGTCTGTTCAACAGAAAAAAGAATAACCCAATGTCATCCTGACAAAGGAAAACAAAATGTTAAAATGTTTTAGTAATTTCTTGCTTTTATTTATTTATTTATTTATTTATTTATTTATTTATTGTGTAAGTGGCCTGTCACNAGTGATGTTTTTGGCTGTTGCAAAGCAGACTTTACACAGAGCCAAGGACTTTTCTGGTTCTCATGCTGCCCTGCCCGAGAGGAGGCTGGGGGTGCACAAGAAGCTGGGAGGGGACAGGACCAGGTCAGCTCACCCAAACTGACCAAAGGGGTATCCCATACCATATGACGTCATGCTGAACAATAAAACTGTGGTGGCTGGCCGGGGCAAAGGGGGGGCCACTGCTCGGGAACAGGCTGGGCATCAGTCAGAGGGGGGTGAGCAATTGCATCGTGCATTGCATTGTGTACACTTGCCTTGTATATTCTTTTACTATTATCATTATTATTATTATTATCATTATTTTCCCTTTCTTTTCTGTCCTATTAAACTGTCTTTATCTCAACCCACGAGCTTTTACTTTTTTTTTTTTATGATTCTCTCCCTCATCCCACTGGCTTGGGGTGGAGGGGGGAGGGGAGTGAGCGAATGGCTGTGTGGTGGTTAGCTGCCTGCCGGGTCAAACCACAACAACAATTTTCTTTTATGTAGTCCTATACATCTTGAGCAGTCTTGTAAGAAGATTACTTGTAAAATTGATGGGATATTTTGTATTATATTACACATACACAATTCATTATTTTTGCCTTAACAATATGCCCTGTTATTTGAGGAAAGAGAATAAATAAATTTCTGGATTCCAAGAGTTAAGACTGGCTACCAGGGAACCCTGACAGATTAGGCCATTGCTTGATTTGATAGTTCCTTTTGAACTGTACCAGATAAAGGGAAAGTTCAATGCTCTGCTATCTCTCCACTCTAAGGAACAGAACTAGTCAATATTTGTCATAATGGTTTATGCCTTTCTAGTCATAATGAAGAAAAGTGAGTATGTCTTGAATATACATATATTTTAAGTATATCTTTCAGTATCTCAGGCATCTTCAACTAAAATAACAACAAAGCCCCTTCTTTTTGTAATGGTAACTTTTTTTCCCATCGCAAAACCTATAGTAAGCATACTTTGATGTAAGTGTGGATACAAGTAACAGACTACATTTCTCTCTAGGAGAAAGAGTATCATTCCAACTATTGGTGGAAGCAGAGCTAAAGTTCTGAGTGTAACATTATCTCCACTGAAGTCAAGCAAAGTCCCATGAACTTCCTTTGACTCAGGACTTCATCCCAAAGACTTGAAATAATCAACTGGCTGTTTGAAAATCACAATCAATCTAAATTTGTCTGAGGTGTAATAACACTTGATAAAAATGATTTCTGGTCTTGTCTTTAAACATGCTGATCTACCTACAAAACAAGGCAGAAAATGCTAGGAAAAGATGCAATTTGAGACATATCAAACATTTTTGTTTTATGTATTTTACATAAATACATAAATGTACCTATACAATATATTTATACTGTAAAACAAAACATTTGTTTTACAGGCATCAGTGAACACAAAGAAGGAAGGGCTGAACTCTGACTAGTTCAGTGCCTTTGGAGGATGCTTCAGTACATGAAGGTCACCCCCCTGGGACCAGATATTCTGTATAACATACAACAAAGCTTTATCACACTGCAAATTTGATCAGATGTATCACTTGTTGCTAACACTAGAGAAACAGGCTTAGTTTGCTAAATATGCCTCAGCACCATGTATTCTGTCCCAGATTCAGTGCTATCAGTAACATCAGCCTTGTGTTGCAAATTCCAGATCCCAGAGTCATGAGATTTGCTATTACTGTTTGAAAAGGTAATTGCCTAAGTACCAACATCAGAATGTTAAAAAGGTTGTTTTGTTCTGCTAGAAATCTGTGTGCTCAATCTGTGGTAAAGCTGATTCCACTTGGCAGTTGATTTTAATGCATGTGTTAATGTAGCTACACTATATGCATAAAAAGAGTTACAACAGGTTAATGAATGAAATCCTCATTTATGACAGCTTGTATAATGATATTTCACTATTTTAAATCTGCAAAAACAAAACCAAAGTAATCTTTGCATTTTAAAAGAACAGAGGCTTCAAATGTTGTATATATGTATTTCTCAGAAAAGATACAGGGGAAGTCATTCCTCTAAACAAATTTTTCTTCAGTAAGCGAATATTCTATAAAGAACATGTATAGAATTTTTAGTATTTGTCCTCTGTGAAAACCTTCCATAAAATCCTGCTTCATATTAAAATAAACTACACATTTTATAGTGGCTGCTTCTCAGCAAGGCAATTAAGGGTGTGTTGTTTTTTTCCCACTCAAATACATAAACTTAATGAGCAAGCTTTCCAAAGGCATCTTCTGCCATTCAGCTTACAGAATCCAAAGGACTTTGGTTGCTGTGTTTCACCTCAGTGCTTATGTGCTGCTGCTTCAGCAGCATTTGAAAATGAAAAGAAGCAATGTGCAAAAATGCCTGAAGGGATTCACCAGTTTTTTCAAGACCAAAGTAAAGGCAGAGATATCAACATACACCTAGATTTTTTTTTTTTCCTTGAATCTATTTTTGCATCTCCTCTGAACTAACCTGAAAACAAAAAAAACAAAACAAACAAACAAGCAAAAAAACAATGCAGTCTACAGATGATGCCATTTCAAGGAAGCACTGCGATAGAAATTGCTTTTGATTCTGACGGTGTCAGTAGAAAATGCCAAAATGCTGAAACACATCACAGTTCCACACAACTGTACTAACCAAAAGATAACCAAACCAGTAACTGCTAAGCTGGCTTACAAAAGCTGCCTTTCCTATGCAAAAAAAAAATGAAATTCAGCCTTTGGGCTAGACACAGAATGACACGTTCTGTGTCATTGACGTAAACCTGGAGGTCAGTAGAAGCACTATGAATTTAAAATGGCATGACTGAAAACAGAATCTTTCCTCTAGCACTTAAGCTTTATGCAGCATAAAATATGTATGGATGCTTGACAACTTTTCCTTTCATTACATACAAAAGCGACTTTCTCTTCTTTCTAAAATAACACCGTCAATCCAAGAGGGACTGCCAGAAACCTGTCACAGATAATAATCTATTTGCCCAGGTTGCTGAATAGCAATGAAAAAGAAGATATTGAGTGTCAGTTTCCAGGACATAAATTAAAGTTCCATGCCTGTAATTAGGCCTCTCACATGCAAAAAAAAAAAAAAAAAAAAANAAAAAAAAAAAAAAAAAAAAAAAAAAAAAAAAAGATATATGATGACTTTTAATTATTTTTCTGTAATTGGTTAGTGGTATTGCGGGACACCTACCTAAGGGTTAGTGACAAATAAGATTAGCATTTCAAAAACTGTAAAATTCCATGCAAACTCAATTTTCAAGGACATTTCCTTGAAATGGTATTCCTCGTTTTATTACAAGTGCAAATCCTGGAAATACCTACCTTAAAATAAAAGAAAATCTTATTTTTTCCTTGCTGTTGGAGAAGGTGAAGAGAGAGTTTTCATTTACATAGATAATACCTTGACAGTGGGTTCTGCACAGTGTTATGTGCCCCCAGTTCAAAGTTTCGGTGCCATTATTTTTTTAAAATGATATGACATAGTACTGTAACCAACAATAATGTACATATCATGGTTCAAGACCCTTGATCTCCCAGCCTGTCCTTTAAGGTATTTTCATGTGTTGAGACAATAAAAGTATTATGTACTAAGTGGAGACTGGGTCTCCAGTATTTTTTTTCCTCCCTTTTTTTTTTGTTTGTTTTTAAACCCTAAAAACAGTTGTCTTCTTGTCTCAGCATGATTTTGCACTCATTAAATGTCCTTTCTGAAACAATGAATATTGTGTAGTAGTAGACCATTTTTCCAAACCTCAACTTTCCCTTTGCTTCTACTTCTGTAATTAACCTTCCAGTCTACAAATACAATCTTGACCCTCTCTGTTTTTTGTTTCTGAAACATCACAGGCTGTGTCTATGCTGTTGTTGTAACCAGGACCAGGGAATGACCTCGGTTCTGCTGGCCAGTTTGCCCAACACAGCTATTGATGTGGATGCAGTAAGCAAAGGCAACAAGAAGAGCAACTAAAATTGTTCCAGCAAGTAGAAGTATATGTTTAAGTTATTACAGATGACTAATCATATGCTGAGTTGTCACAAGATGTGTTTAGCCAACTGCTTTCTCTCTGAAATAGCAGTGAAGTAAAAAGTAAAGTTCAGACAGGATTCCTACATTTTCTCACTAGTTTCCAGTAAAAAATAAATCTGCTACTAGGTGAACTGGAGACCTAACATAACCATAACATAACACAAAGTCCAAACACATTTTTCAAGTAGTATTAACATCTGAGCAAAAGTGTACAGGAACCATCTCAGCCTGTCATTAACAGAAAAATAGGCTTTTATGAAATTAGGAAACTTATGCCTATGGTGCTGAATGGTATTCATGTTGGTGCTGAAAGAATTGGCTGATATTATTTTGAGGTTACTGTCTATCACCTATGAAAAACAATGTGCAGGCTAGGTCTGTAAGTGCTAGAAATGGGCTTTCTTAAAGCGCCGTATTTATGGAAGAGGAGGCAGAGCTGGCAAATGAGTGAATTGGGGGAAAGAACATAACATTTCTGATATCCAATAATTTACATATTAGAAAACATTCCCTTCATCTTCCTTTATATTATATGAACACTCGACAGTGCCCTTGGGATACTGCTGTCAGGATGTGCACAAACACAACAAATATATCTACAGCTCTTGTCTCTTGTATCCTTTTATTTATTTTTTATTACTACACTAAAAGAAAAATAATAATGGAAAAAACTCAGTCACCTCAATCAGCACACGCAAGTCTAGAAAGACCTTCAAACATGAAAAAAAGTGTATTTTGCCATGTCCTATGTCCTTTCTAACAATACTTTCTTACTGATCCAAGAGGTAATGCTAGTTTTAACTAAGCAACCCTGGCTTGCTAAACCAATCTTCAGGGAAAGAATTCTGTTTATATTAGTTTTTATACAACAGAAATATGCAGACGGAGGACCCACTTAAGTAAAAATTTATCTGCTTTACATAACTGAAAGATATTGGACACCTTTGTAGCATTCAGAACTAAAGGGCTTATCTTCCATCAAAGTCAAAAGAAAATCTGCACTAATTTGACTTGAACCTGCCTGGCAATAACTGATGTGGATGGAGTAAGCAAAGGGAACAAGTAAAGCGACTAAAATTGATTCTACTTCCTGTCAATCTTACTGAATTAAAAATCAGTCATAAGCATAAATTTCCAAATAGTTCTGTCCAGCTCTACTGACATAATTTACATTAGAAAGCTAAAATTCCCATTTAGCTATTGATTATTGCGCCTTTTCATGAATGAAATTCAGTGCAATATAGTGACTGTTCAAACCATAGTCGCAAAAAGCCTTATTTGATCTTTCAGTGTTAAATTACAGGGTGATTTGCAAAGGTCCCTTCTAATTCTCTTCTATAGCCTAGAAAAAATGAGGCCAAAACAAGTAAACTGAACTTCATACTCCTCTATAAATTTAGCAAGCTTGTCAAGGACAGTCTGCTTTCCTTTTTCTTGGGTTTCTCCATGCATTCAAGGTACCAGTGCAACCAACAGTTACACAAGTCTCAGTGAAGTATCCAAGAATGGTACCACCTAAATTTTAGAATGCATAGCTTGGTAGGCAACTCTCCAGTGAAAATCAATGACTGATGAAGCAGAATTCATAAAACCTGAAGTAATCAGTTTTCTTAGGAGAAAAAGCCTGCAATCAAGAACTCTATTCCTTGCTCTGACCAGTTTGAGAGCCTACTGTACTGAGATGCAGAAGCAGACTACAAGGAAAACATGTGAAAGAGAATAATGAACACTACAAGCGTGTCTGTTTCTCAGTTCTCTGGAACTCAAAAATACAAATACCTATTCATGTAGCTGCATTAATGACTGCTTAAAGTCATTAGCAAAAAATAAATATATTAAGAGAAATAGAGAGACAAAAAGAGGCTGTATGGGAAGAAAATAGTTTTTTAATATTCAGACTCTTCTGATTCTAAGTCTTCAAGCTGTTTTTCATGGACAGAATTTGTTTCTCATCTTGATCATTCTGAAAAGCACCTCACGGGTATTTGCCTCTACTTACTAATGTTCAGTGTATAACCTAGTATCAGTAATATGGGAAAGACCTGATTGGAAATGTTATCTTCCCACCAGAAGTGCACTTCTGCTCTGTGTATACACATTCCCTATTTAAACCCTCATTTAGCAACAGTGGCAAAAATACTTCTCAATTCCCACATAAACACCCCTGGGAATTTTCACTGGAAGAGTACTACTTTAGATCTGTCAGACAGTAACATTTTATTACCTCAAGGATGTTATCTTAACCCAAGGTCTAAAATACAAATGAACTGCAATTCAGATGACTTGAGATCTGGCAGAAAGACAGAGGGGTGGAAAGCTTCCCAAAAGG
The DNA here is from genome assembly GCA_013399475.1 of Chauna torquata. Lineage (NCBI taxonomy): Eukaryota > Metazoa > Chordata > Aves > Anseriformes > Anhimidae > Chauna > Chauna torquata. The sequence continues at coordinate 138,466 of VXAL01005431.1, read as the reverse complement.
ATTCCATGGTGAAAAGTCTGATTTATTTAATGTGGATAAATATGACAAAAAGATATTCATATCCCAAGTTTTAATAAGTTTATGGTTCAGAAGAGTAACTGAAGACAGCCTTGAGCAGAGCTGAGATACTGAACAAGAAGTTAATTAGAAGAGTTGGAATAGGAAAAATGTAGCTCCCAGCAGATGAATTCAATTTAATGGCAGAAGATTTTGGACACTGAAAAGTTCTCTGTTAAGGTATTATGGGCAAAAGGAGATGATGTTCCCTTTCAGCGACTTATGATTTGTACTTTGGGATAGAATCCAGGGGATCTTCACAGAGCCTGTTTCATTTAAGTTGAGCAGAGAAAGTTTAGATTTGAAAGGTCAGAACGGTGTATGAGAAGCCAAGTAAGAAGGTAAATTCTTGATAAATTAATAGATTATTTTAGAATCTGCCAGCATGAAAACTTTGCTTTTTACCCAGAGGCTGTATTGGGTTTATGTGGTAAAGGTTTGGTAGCAGGGGGGCTGCAGGGGTGGCTTCTGTGAGAAGATTTTTTCAGAAGCTGCCCCATGTCACATAAGAGCCAGCTCCAGCCGGATCCAAAAGGGACCCGCCGCTGGCCAGACCTGAACCAATGAGTGATGTTGTTTGCGCCTCTGGGAGAGCAGATTTAAGGAAGGGAAAAAACTGCTGCACAACAGCAGCTGGGAGAGAGAGGAGTGAGAAACAACCCTGCAGACACCAAGGTCAGTGAAGAAGGAGGGGGAGGAGGTGCTCCAGGTGCCAGAGCAGAAGTTCCCCTGCGGCTCGTGGTGAGGACCATGGTGGAGCAGGCTGTCCCCCTGCAGCCAATGGGGTACCATGGTGGAGCAGATCTCCATGCTGCTGCCCATGGAGGAGCCCATGGTGGAGCAGGTGGATCTGGCCTGAAGGAGGCTGCAGTCCATGGACAGCCCCTGCAGGAGTAGACTCTGGGCCGGGCCAGTAGCCCATGGGGAGGAGCCCTCGCAGTAGCAGGTGATCCGGTGGGAGCTGCCACCCGTGGGGGACCCATGGTGGAGCAGTTTGCTCCTGAAGGATGGACCCTGTGGTACAGACCCATACTGGAGCAGCTCTTGAAGAGCTGCAGCCTGTGGGAAGCCCATGCAGGACCCGTTCGGGAAGGACGGCATCCCGTGGGAGGGAACCCACGTTGGAGCAGGGGTGACCATGAAGGAGCCGTGGAGATGAAGTGATATGGACTGAGTACAGCCCTCATTCCCCGTTCCCCTGTGCTGCTCAGGGGGAGGATGTAGAAGAGGGTGGATGGGGGGAAGGTGTTTTTAGTTTGCTTTTGGTTTCTCACTGTTCTAGTCTGCTAGTGTAATTAATTATACTAATCTCCCTATGTTGAGTCTGTTTTGCCCATGATGGTAATTGGTGAGCAACCTTTTTGTCCTTATCTCAACCCGTGAGCACTTTTCCATCGTATTTTCTCACCCTGTTCCTTTGAGGAGGGGGAGTGGGAGAGCAGTTGTGGTGGAGTTCGGCTGCCCAGCAGGGTGAAACCACCACAGAGGCACAAAAGTTGTTTTCTATACTAAAACAGGGATTTAGGTTTTGCTGTCAAAGAATGTCAGGAAGCCATTAGATGATTCTTGAGGAGTGCTACTTTGAATGTTACCACAATCGTTTCTTCACGCAAAGCAACATTCTTCATTTTTGTTAGTGGATTTCCAATTTTTCCACATGTTGAAAGCTTCATAAAACTTTGGTTTCATTGGGAATTTGGATTAAGCTTCTGAAACAGGCAGTTATAACTAATCAGAAAGAAAGAAGGCAATTGGACCCAGACCCTGACTTAACCATGCACTAAACAGCATTTGCAGGTGGCTTTTGGAAAAGTTTGGTGACAGTTTTTTTGGCAAAGAGAGACATCGGAGTCTGACATTTTCCTGTTCTTGATTTCTTCTGTGCTCAAGAAAGAAGACATCAGTATGTAAAAGCTTATAAATAAATATAACTTCATCAACAATTTATACTCCTAATTTTAAGATCACGAATTTTGAGTAGGTTCTAAGGGTAAACAGGTGGCATATACTAAAATTAAATGATTTTTTTAAACTGCAGCAGAATATCAGAATTCTTTGGTATGTCAAACTATGGTAGAAAACTGTTTTTAGAAGTTCTTAAAGAAAGCAAGAACACTTCTTTCTTTAAACTTCTCAACCTAGCAATGCAGCCATCATTCCCTTGGGTAAACCCAGCAATTTCCAGGAAGTTTCCCTGAATGTATGCCCATGATATCAAAAGCAGAATTTACTGCAAAACTATATGGAGCAGTAAAATAAATCTCTTGTCTGTTTTCTCTGCTATTATTAATCCCTATGCTGGGAGATACACAATTGTGAAGACATTAATCACAGTTTATTCTGTAGGGAAAAGTCAACAGGATGTTTAACTCTTGATTTATACACAACCTTTAAGTATTTCACCTGTGGAATTTTCCAGTCAGTAGCTTATTTCTTCTAATTAAATCTTCTTTATTTCAGCTTCCAGTGGGCCTCATCTTTCTCATACTAACAGTAATTTATTAATAGAACTGTCAGCAATCAAATGGTGGTAGTGTCTGAATAAGACCGGTGTAAGAAAAGCAAAATCAAGGACATTGACTTTGTACAACAGCTTTGCCAGTCTGTTTATAGCTCTATTGTGTTTACTAAACATTTAACAGAATGCTAAGTGGGGAAGAGAAGGAATTTTTTAATGTTCAGAGCTCTATCTTAAAGGAACAAACAACAAGATCATGGAAAAAGAAGTCTGCTCAGAAGACGGTAAGTCTTCAAGACTCATCTTTGTCACTTTCATATGTACTGAAAACTGAAGGCTAAGCCACATATTAAAGCAAAATATTCTGTTATAAATTTTGTTATGGGCAAAGGAGTGCACACTTTGTCAATACAGTCAAAAATTTATCACTGGTTATTAACTAGCTTTTTATTGCCTATGCCATTCACCAAGCTGAAACCCAGATAGATCAGGCACTAGTCATTTGGCTGCTGTTAAACAAGCTACAGCTATCTCAAGTAAATGGGCTTTGCCAGGTCAGCAAGAAGTCTATTGCCTTTTTCTGGTAACGCAAAAATCACACATACTAGGCTACAATACATGTAATCACCCTGATTCTTTTCAACATATTAATGGAAAACAATGGAGAATATCATGAAATTTTCATAATACAGATAAATTTAAATGCTTTAACCAGAGGTATAGAGATTAGGCAGAGGCTTGAAAAAGTGACTAAATGCATGAAAGAAGCAGCAAGATACATGGTATCTAACATAATTAAAGAAGAAAATAAAGTGCATTTTTGCAAACCAAGAGGTGAACTTCAGAAAGTTATCTAGAAACAGTTAATGCTAATATCAACTACTTGTGATTTTTTAAAAGTAGCAACAATAGAATGAAAAAGCTTCAGATACACAAAAACATTTTAAT
>VXAL01005431.1:119407-134922 GCA_013399475.1 Chauna torquata | reverse complement strand
TAAAAAATATTAATTTTTATTTTAAATATTCCAAGAATAAAGTACTGGGATGACTTATAGTTCCAATAAAGGTGAAGACAATTGATTAAGAAACCGAGAGAAGTTCATGAAGAACTGAATACAGTGAAATCTTCAATGGGCAGAACATGTGGTTAAATAAATGAAGAACCAGTTAAATACTTTTCAGAAGATCAAAGGATAACATTAAATAAGATCTAAAAGCTCTTGCTGTGATCTGCTAACACGGTAAAAAATTTTTCCCTGACAAAAGCAGAATAGACAACTGATGACAGCAGGCAAGGATCTCTGGAGTACAAAGAAAACTATTAAGAACAGACTGCCTGATGGCAACTCAGTTTCTGTGATTTTAAATGTAAAACAATATCCCCTTCACGATTCCCATGAATTGCCTACAATTTTTCCAAATGTTTTTTTTTTTTTTGCTGCGTGCTCTCTCATAGCCATTGTATTTACACAGAAGTTACACTTTTTTTTTTGCATTCATACTTTCTATCTGACCACCTGAAAGTATTGTATCCCTTCATACACCATAGAAAAGAAAATTAATTGGCATCAAAGCTAAACCATAGAACTATTTCTGGTTTCTCAGATTAGTAGTAGCTATCACCTTTCTGAACAGTCAATTGATTCTGCTTGTTGGTTATTTAATCTTCTGGCCTCTAAACTTTACAGCTGTCTCCAACACTTTTTACAATGTCCTGTAAACTATTCATCCTACTAACCCTATAGGTAGGTAATAAACACAGGTCTATGTACTATATAGGACTAGAAGTGCAGCTTATTTAGATGTACCTAATATGCATTATTTCGTTTTCATTTTTGTAAAATATGTAAAAATATTTAAAATTTCAGCTGCCTTTCTGTCCTTAAAAAACATGCTGTACTAAATTAGGCATGATAATTCTGGGAAGCCAACAAGAATCTTTTTGACATAGTCTGATCCCTCCTAGGCATACAAAGCATTTTTTATAAAGTAGTTCAGTAAGGAGGTTTTCAGTGCCCATCTACCAGTTAGAAAGGTGGGAATCCAACTATATTTGATGTATTGGAAGACTAAGATCTCCTGTTTATCTGAACTCCAGACATGCTAAGTTATAGCTTCCTGAGCCAGTGCGTGCAGATTTAGGAAGCTTTTGTAGGAATCTCATGGTTTCTCCAGAACCTTATGAGACTGAAACACAGAAAAAAGCAGACCTCTGTTCCAAGCCAATATCATTAGTGCAGAAATGTGCAGTAATAAACTCTGCCACCTGCACATTGGCATACAGTTCTTTCATGTAATTCCTATCAGCTAATTCAACTAACAATTTCTACAGCCAGATTTAGATCAAGACCTAAAGTGAAATGCTGATGTACCCACATTAATATGGAAAGCTGACATTAAAGCTGTTAATGAAAGGAAGCTGGTAAAATACGATGTGTGTAGAATAAGGTCTAAGAGCCTTTAGCTTCCTTCAGCAAAAATATGTTGCTACAGGTGGCAGGCATAAGTAAAGCAAAGCTATGAAATGCAAAAAACACCTGCAACTAGGTTGTGGTTTTAGTTAACTTAATTCTATGTACATCCCAATAGACAGAAGTAAAATTATTTGTACCCTGCACATGCAGTTACATAAAAGGCTATACACTTGAATTTACAGAAAATTCTGCTTTGCCAGCTGTATGTAAAAAAAAACAGTGAAAAAGTGTACATCTTATATGTATAGGAATGCAACAGTCAGAAAGCTTTGTGCCAAAGCCAGACCACTTTGACTTCTACATAAGACCAGCAGGTTTATATGCTGAAGTCTATTATTTCCTTACATAACAAGGGACCAAGAAAGTAGCCGTGACATTAGCCTCAAAACAGCGGCATTCATTCTGCAGTCTTCCTTGGCAGATGTCATATTTTACTCTCTTACATTCACACATACAATTCATTTCACATACATTGAACTGGAAGTAGCAAGAAAATATTAAAATAGATCAATGTTTTCACAAGATAACTAAGCGAGCATAAAAGGTCCATACAATGAAATAATATCTGTTTCTTATTTATTATGGTGAAAACTATAATAACAAACAAAAGTACTAACTCTTTAAGATATCCAAACCATGATATTGGACTGTATGAAGACTAAGAACAGCATTATGGCTGTAAAAATTCATGGCTGCATGTGATCATTGGGATATTATTTGAGCTGACTATATAGACTGAAAAGATTTACTCTGAAGAATATTCAATTCAGACTATTTCAGAACAAATTCAGAATATGAAGTCTGGTTTTACCTCACAAGAGTTGGGGAATTTTTGTTGTGGGGGAAGGTCTGCAGAAACTAGAATTAGCCTTTCAGCAGTTTTCATGTGTGTTTACTTTCCAGAACATAAACTTAATGGAATCTGAAAATGGTTTCATAGCAAGATATCCACTGGGTTCTCTCAGTCTTTCTTCACAGGAGAGGTGCTCCAGTCCCCTGATCGTTTTTGTGGCCCTCCTCTGGACCCATTCCAACAGGTCCAAGTCTCTCTTGTGCTGCAGGCCCCAGACCAGGATGCAGCAGCACAAGTGAGGCCTCATAAAGGCAGAGTAGAGGGGCAGAATCCCCTCCCTTGACCTGCTGGCCACGCTTCTTTTGATGCAGCCCAGGATACGGTTGGCTTCCTGGGCTGCAAGCGCGCACCACTGGCTCATATCCAGTTTTTCATCCACCAGTAGCCCAAGTCCTTCTCTGCAGGGCTGCTCTCAATCCATTCATCCCCCAGTCTGTACTGGTGTTTGGGATTGCCCCAACCCAGGCACAGGACCTTGCATTTGACCTTGTTCATCTTCATGAAGTTCATGTGGGCCCACTCCTCAAGCCTGTCCAGGTCCCTCTGGATGGCATCCCTTCCTTCTATCATGTCAGCTGTGCCACTCAGTTTGGTGTCATGCACAAACTTGCTGAGGGTGCACTCCATCCCACTGCCTTTGTCATTAACAAATATATTAAACAGTATCAGTCCCTATACAGACCCCTGAGGGACACTACTCATCACTGATCTCCACCTGGACATTGAGCCATTAACTGCAACTCTCTGGATGCGGCCATCCAACCAATTCCTTATCCACTGCATAGTCTACCCCTCAAATACAATTCTCTCCAATTTAGAGACAAGGATATTGTGTGGGACCACGTCAAAGGCCTCACAGAGTTCTAGGTAGATGACATCGGTTGCTTTTCCCTTGTCCACTGATGTCGTCACTTCATTATAGAGGGCCACTAGATTGGTCAGGCACGATTTCCCCTTGGTGAAGTCATGTTGGCTGTCTCAGTTCACCTTGCTATCGTCCATATGCCTTAACATAGCTTCAAGGAAGATCACTTCCGTGATCTTCCCAGGCACAGAGATGAGACTGACTGGTCTGTAGTTCCCAGGGTCTTCCTTTCTACCCTTTTTAAAAATGGGTGTGAGGTTTCCCTTTTTTCCAGTAGTCTGGGACCACCTCTGACTGCCACGACTTTTCAAATATGATGGAGAGTGGTTTGGCAGCTATGTCAGTCAGTTCCCTCGGGACCCTGGGATGCATCCAGTAATTTTAAAAGGCTTATCAACTGATACAAACACACACCCTACCTTCCAGAAGCAAACCTAATGCTGTATAATTCTTTTACACAGTATTTTCCAAAACCTCCTTAGACAGGTACTGAAAGCTTTGTTACTTCTCCAGCACGACTCTGCAGCATACTTAGAAAATGCCATAGTATTTTTCGTACCAGTCTTGTGGTTAAAACAATTCACTTTTTTTTTTTTTTTTTCTGAGAGAGAGCTTCCTTATTATTAGGCTACTCTCAGCAAGGGGATATACTACCCTCTCCTGTTGAAACCAAACATTTTTTCAGAGAAGACTGAAAGACTGATGGAATTAAAAATAAGAAGCAACACTGCCTCATAGGCAAGGGGTGATACGTCTTCTGGTTTTGATCACAGAATAAGAATACTTGTGTCTTCTTTTTTAATCTAACAACTGTTTTGTTCTTCTTCTACCTCTTACTCATTGAAACACACAATAAAGGATTTGATTCAGAACAAATAAATATTCTGTTGCAATTTGAATTTTAAATTTTGTAAAGCAATTGTTCCAATTTTGAAGTCCATGATGCATTTAAACAACACCAAGGAAAATGATATCAGCCAAAAAAAACCCCACTTACCTGATGAGATGTCTATTCGGTTCTTCTTGACTTGGGTGACATTGATGTGAACACTGACTTTGCCCTCATTAATGTCAATCTCAACATTCCCCAGGCCATCTGCAAAGTTGCTGAAGACAAGAAGTCCATTGGGGTTCCAGGTTCGGAAAAGGAAACTGACTGAAAACACATCCTGGCTTGGGCGACCAGGAAGCTCAAGGTAACTGGTGGCATTGAAGAAGACAGGCACTGTATGTGGCTCCACACAAGAAAAACTTAAATTTCCCTAAGTAAAACACACACACAAAAAAAGCAAAAACATAAGCAAAATTGTAAGATTCCACTAAATTCATAACTACCTTTAGAAAAGCATTCTAGGTTTCATTCAATCCAGAGACTACTGTAGTCAATGTAAGCTCCATGTAAAAATGTGTTACCAATATTATCATTATTGTTATTATAATGTGGTTGTTGACATTTCTGTTTTACCTAGAGGCTCGTGCCAAAGCAGTGGCCTAATTATATTTTGCACATACACATATTGAGAGGCAGTCTCTGCCCTGAAGAGTTGTAGTCTAAGATAAATCTTGGATGAAAGCATTAATATTCCCAGTTCAAAGATGATGAAATGAATCATAGAGAAACTTGAACTTGTTTGTGGTCACCAAAGAAATCTGTAAGAGGGCAATAGCTCATCATTTCACAAAAATGAAATAAAGTTTTCAAAATACCTTATATCAACATGTCAAATCAGTACGATGTGTAAGGTTGTAAAAGAAGGACATATAATACCTTGTGAACAACTAGCTTCGCTGTTATGTTTTCTGCTGTATAATACTGGACAAGCTAACACTTTATTTCATGAAGCTGAATGATTTGGAGTAGCTGATTGTGAACAATGCCTAACATTTGTGGTCAGTCAATCATTTTCTCTGTAAAAGAAGTTGCAGTTTGCACACTGTAAAATTTCACTCTCAGGGAAATTGACAAAAATCCAGTCAAGTATACTGATTTCAAAAGCTTTAAAATATATCTGTTAGTAAGACCAGAGTTACAGATGTGAATTTTTCACTTGGTTCTGCTGTCATTTCTCATGAGAGAACACAATGGCAGGCTGTATTATAGACATCATTTTCTTCCTTAGAAATAATAAGCAATGTGTAGCTCTTACTATGTTACTTTATAACATACTGCATTCCTCTAAGGAGATCTCTGCCCAGAACTGACTTTTTAATGCATCAATGCATAGAACAGGAAGACTTCCTTTACTGACAAACTGCTCTAGCATGTGGCAAAGGGGACCTTGTTCCATGGTTAGGTTTTGTGATGTGCTGTGGCAGACTGATACTCTGTAGCAATTTCGATGTAATCTGGGAAGGCAAGATTTTATCTGATGCAGTATGAAAATGATTGTGATGATCAGGGCAGCAGTTCCATTGTTATTTATTTCTACATTAAAAATTATTAAGGATTGAACAACATTTTCAGAGGTACTTAGATGTTTAGATACAAGGTTCATCTGAGCACTGTTCAGAATCCCAGCAGGAGTCAGACATCATTGTTAGCACATAAACATTTTAAACTCTACCTTATTGACTTCCTGTTACATGTCATTCCTTTCATGTCACATATTTTTTTTTTCATAGTGTATGAATACACCTGAAAACTCACCTTGAGGGAAGATGATAGAGCATTTGGAAGCTAGATAGTAGTAACTTTGTAAGATGTGTAGGAGCAAGTCCTACGAAATTTTTTTTAAAAGTACTTGTTTTCAATTGGAGATGGGCTAGATGATGTCATAAGGAAGCAAGGCTGTGCATCTGTTTACCAATGTCATAAATAATCTCTTTTTAAAGGAATGAAAACACCTTGTCTGCGTCATAGAATGATACCACTTATGTGACAGATTCAGTTTCGTATATAGTACTGCCATGTCAAAACTAACTAAATAAAAATAATAAAGGCTTTCTTGAGCTCTCATATATATTCTTAGATGCATTTTGCATAACCACCTCTTTTTCCTACAGTGTCAGAAATACTGTCACACAGTCTACCTATACTAGTCAGTAAAACAGGTAGCAACTAAACTATAAGTTTGCTTCCATCATTAATCAAGAAACATTGATGTTTCCATTAATCTGGAACTAAAGAAGAGATTTCTCTATGCTGATCTCATAAAAGATTTGTTCCTATCTTTATGATAAAACTGCAACGTTAAAAACCACGTTCTTTTCACATACTCATGTTCCATGGGTAATAAAATATATTCAAGGATTTAGGAAAATGATTAGCTAAAACAACTATAGCAAGCTTTTAAATTACAGTGTGAATTAGATAAATGACAACTACTTTCTGAACAAAGTCAAAGGACCTCCATTTAGCTGCTTTGATATTAATCTGCTTGACTATTTTTTTTTTTTCAGTCTAAAAGTTGCCTAGAGAGTGGCTGAAATACCCTTTGTAGCCCTTTGTTAACATTCGCAGTGTAATAGTCACCCTGTGGATTAGAAATAACTTTTGTTACCTAGTTAAGGCAGTGCTGTGTAGACACAGAGGGCAACAGCATTTTGTAAGAGCTGGCGTCTTATGGTTCAGTCACAGATACCAGTCACATATGCCAAGGAAGCAGCACTCAGAAGGCATTTTGTTAGATGTTTGTAAGTTTCTCTTGCTGCCTTGTTACTGTGAAGAACTAACAATTTTCTCATAAGAAGAAATCTTTGTTATCCAATTGACACTCTAATGGCATCCTGATGCATGGGACATTTGAACATATAACACCTATTAAAGCTAATATAATCAAATCCATTCAAATCCTTTTTCGCATCTGTGATCTCATTTATTATGAACACTAACTGCATAAAAGATTTCTTAAGGAAGTAACATAATTTTAATTTCTCTTAAGCCAAAATAGTATTTTCCCTGCTGACACATCTAGATTAATCTGAACTGGATTACCAATTCCCACTAAGACTGTACTTCACAAGAGGACTCTTAAATTAAGCCCACTGGATACAAGTTGTTCTGTAGGTCCAGGCCAAGAGTTAGAACTAATCTGCAGCCTGTCTCTACAAAAGCATCCTTGTTTTTCAAAGAGAAAGAGATCCTTTTGTGTAGATTCAGAATAATTTGCTGAATAGCTCTCTGGACAATGACATATGGAACTCAAACATATAGTGTGCATTTGTACTGGAATACGTGCATTTATACTTAAACTGGTGGTCATATTAAAGAATTACTCATAATACACTGGAAGGGAAATTATGAAAATATCTTAATTTGGGCAGTTTGAGTTTTGCACCATAATCTTTACTCTGTCTTGCAAATCAGCTTCATGTGTACTTTTATAAATCAGTTTTGCTTTCAGAACTTATCCCTTGTGGAACTGCTACCTGGTCTTAAAACTCTTCCCAATTAATAGAGCCTCTAGCTGAATACATATCTTGCAAAAAAGAGGTATTGAGTTTATTAAGACTACTTTACCTGTTAAATCAGGACGGATCATACAATAAAAGTAATAATACTCTGGCTAACAGTTGCCATGTTATTTCAGTATTTTTTTCAAAATAGCTTATTACTCATCTTTGATCTTAACATAATATTTGGCAAATACAAATAATTTAAAGAAAACACTTATCTTAAGTTTGCACATGATTGCACTCAGCAATACATGGCAGACCATCCACTGAAGCGGGTGGAACATAAGACCTAATATATATAAAGATAGAGGGTAGCAAATATGATTCTTCTCACCATTTTTCTGTTACAGGCTTTAGGATAGTACTACATAACTTGTTACACTTTAGTGCTTGTAAATGTAAAACAAACAAACAAAACATAAATAAACGTATTATTTTAGGTAGTATAGAAAAACATGGACTGGAATACTTGTGTGCAAGCACGTTCTTTATTTCTGTCTCGGACCTGAATCAAGAGTTAGCACCTACTGTTCTAGTTAGTCACTGCCAGCTCTTGTTTGCAACTTGGTTCAGGAGAAAAGCAGACGCTTTTATTATTTGTATTAGCTGTCCTTTTCTCCCCCACTCTCCCTTTTGGGTATGTTTATTATTTGTCTCATTTATCTTCTATGAAAAAAAATCAGGTTCCACTAATAAGAGCAACAACTGTTCAAGGACATCCATCTTACTTATTCTCCCCAAAGAGCTGTTACCACCTTTCCTATCACAGAGGAGTGTGAAACCCTTTTTTTTTTTTTTTTTTTTTCCATATTATTACCCTCTAAAGCTAAAAGGAATAAATTGTTTAGGTAAATGTTAAAAGACTTGGTGGTGCGTTTATGGTCATAAAACCTATGTACATGAGACCTGAAGATTTTTATTAACTTCATTTTTGTTCAGAGACATATCAAGTTTATCTTAGATTCTCTGGATCTCCTCATTCTATAAAATTAACTTGTCCACTCCCTTTCGCTTTGTGACTCCTGAAATCCGCCTATAAGAACATTTTTGCTTATGTCTCACACCTCTTTTATATCCTTCTGTCCTCTGTTTTTTTTTCTTTTTTCTTTTCCCTGTGATATTTTTTATAACCATATTAACACACTTTGCTTGTGTTCCATTTCATTATATTTTATTTGCTTTGCTTTTTCAGATAGCAAACTGTTTAGGGCAGGGTGTGCCTATTGTTATGCATCTGTACAGTATCTCCTACAATGGAGCTTTGATCCTGGTTGGATTACTTAAATGCCATCATCATAAACATGATTAACAACAGTAGTCTCAACCGACTCTATTTTTCATGCTAAATCAGGCTCAAAACTAGGAGAAAAAAGCTTTGTAAGAAACATAAAAATCCATGTTGATTTAATTAGAGTAAATTTGATTTTGCTTTTGAAGAGTTGAAGCAATGTAAATAATTCCACTGAAAGTAAAGGTCACTTCCATTTTTATAGATATTCTCAGAATTGGAAATCAACAGAACCATCAAATTAAACTAGCATGCCACAGCCTCTTCATGAAGCATTAATACTACCAAAGCTACATGTGTGGATTTTGCTTTCATGTTACAGGTAATAAAATTTAATAAAAACAAAAACAAAACAAAAACAAAAACTAAACAAAAACAAAAACAAACAAAGGAAAACCAACCAACCAACCAACAAACAAAAAACCCACAACCAAAGAAAACTAGAGGCATGGTTTTACAGAGAATTTACAGGCCTGCTAGCTATGAGAGGTTGGTATTTTCACTACAGAAATCTCTTAACATTTCTGTTCAGAAACAGTCTTTAAGAAAATGTCCTACTAAACTTGCAGTGGACTGAACTGGTGCAAAAGGGAAAGACTTCTCCTGTACAAAGATCCTTTTCTAAGTCAGGCATCAATATCTGAAAAATGTGCTTACTTTACAAGTTTAATATGCACTGCAGGCAGGAAATCACTGGTGATTTTCGGAAAAAAAAAATCAGAGATGCAGGAGTTCGTGTGACTGGGTTGAAAAAATTCTAGGAGTGTAGTCTTCCTCTTTGACATATGTATCATGCTCTTTGCCTTTGACAACGCTGAATAAATTTATCTATAGAAAAGGTTCTAAATATCAGGTTGTATTACAGAGTTTGTGCACTCAGGATTTATATCACATACTCAGAATTATCCTTCCTACTACCTTGATTGTTTAGCTGTATTGCTCATACATTTATACAGAACTTCAGTGTTACTATCCAAGGAGTAATCAAATGGTAATCAACCCTTTGCACTTTATCACTACTATATATGTAAATCTTTACTATGTAATACATAAAGAAAAAAGCAATAGTGGAAACATACATATTGTTAGCAGGAGTTTGTGAAGGCTGTACTCTTGTACAGAAGAAAGCCTTGAAGAACTTATTCAGGTCATCTGAAATTCATAGTAATAATACATTTATTTCCTACCCACATCACCTGTGTAAGCCACCAAATATTTTAGGAACATTTAGAGCCTTAAAAATATACAAATTCAAGTACTTCCTTAATCACTCTGCCCATAAAGCCACAACTTTAAACTTGCTTTAAAGTCTAAAATTGCTTTAAAGCAACTATGAAGAAACAAGCAAGAGAAAAACAGAATAAAAAGTTAATAAACTCTGTAGTTAATAAGCTAAATAATGATTTTGAAGTCTAATATCTTGAGGCTTTTCAGAGCTACCAGAAAACGGCTCTAGAACCATACCTTTCCAGTGATTTTGCACTCCAGCAATCCAACTAGGTCTGCACGGGTGGAAGGTACCAGGATTTAAAGCCATGAGAAAGCTGCAACTGATTTAATAATAAATTTTGTCTACCCTGGTTGTAGATTACCATAATTTGGGTCCAGCTGTTTTCTTTCAAAAACTAGTTACTTGATACTGAAGGTTAATTTTAGAAAGCAGGAACTTAACTCCCAGAGGTAAATGTCCAGGGATAATAATAATAATAATAAAGACATAAAAGTATTTAAAAGAGATCTTCGAGATCTTTGGGCATGCGATAAACTTTGTTTTGTGTATTATCTCACTCCAGTACATCACAAGGGTATCTGCTACATGCAGTCACAGCCTTCCTTAGAAAGAGAAGCAGAAGTTTAGATGACCATTAAATTATTTTCTTACCACATTAGAAGGTTCCAATTTCTTCCTCTTGGCAAGGTCAGTGATATTATTGCCGTTGTAGTTGATGCTCTCCATACAGCCTTTAAAATTTTTTCTACTGTTAGAACTTGGCTTCCCAGAAAAAGGCATGCCTCCAAAGGTTATCTTTGAACGCAACAGAAAATGGAAGATAATTACTGGAGGGCAAAGACTTCTTAGAATTTTTAAACAAATCTGCTGCAGATGCATTTATTTTCTTTGAACAATCAAACACAGTGAATGAGATAGCTAGCAACATTGCTTAACAAAAAAAAAAGGAAGTATCAAACAAGCACTGCAACAGCATAAAAAAAATCTGTAGTGAATTTGTGATTGAAAATATTTACAGCAGTAAATCCCAGTTGTTATTACACTTGTCCAAATAAAGAGCAGACACACATCACAGTTACTCATATACAGACTGCTCTTCTGACCACTACTGAGCAATGCTTATTTCAAATAACAAAGTACTTGGAATAAATGTCCTTTTCAGTACTTTTCTCAACAAAAGTAGATATGAGATTTGTCAGATAGATAGTCTTATTTGAATCATTTGAATCTAAATGTGTTAGATCCAGAGCTCAGACTACAACACAGCAGTTGTGGGCTTCAATATAATGCATTTGCTTCCTTTAATACTTATGTATTTACTTTAACTAGAAGAAAATTTTACAGAATCACATAGTTAAAGATATTATCTCTGGTTAGAGAAGATCACCTTCCACTACTGAGAACACGCTTTTATCATGTAATATAGTTATATATTATATATCTATAGTTATAGTCAATGAGGAGTTACCACATGACTTAGTAGGCCAAAAAAGAATTGGTTTTCTCTTTATGTAGAATTTCATTACCCTAAAACCTGGGTTATCCAGAATCTCTAGTGCTAAAACACTAAGAAAAACAAATTTCCAAGTGAAATTGTTCATCTTGCCCTGTCACCCCATAGAGACTATACAGGTCTCTACCCTGTCAGGGTCTTTTCTGAAATGTTTGGAAGTGTATAAATGCTAATAATTTTATTAATATTTTGCAGCCCAAACGTGAAGAATAAAGGACTCATGAGATTAGTCCCTGAAATCTGTGTTAAGTATTTATATTAAATAGATGATGGCATAAATAGTAATGACAACTAGATTCCCTAGCCCAAGAAAGCTCACAAAAATTTCTACTTGCAGTCTGCTGCTGAGATTTGGCAGAGCCAAGCTTTTAAACATCATTCATTGTTAATTCCATTGGTTATTACTGAAGGCAGGAAAACGTAGCTCAAGGGACCCATTTTCCATTTTAAAAATGTGTAAGATATTACTTTCTATCCCAAAGAGGAGGCTTTCATTTAGCATTTAAGGACTAAAGCTATACAGCTGCAAACCAAGATCTTTATAAATAGCACATACCAGCTACATAAAAGCCTTTGGCAGACACATCCTCAGACGTTATAAATTGACTTGACTTTAGATTAGATGCACCACTTTGCACAAACTGAAGAATGTGATTGCAATATTTTAATTGTTGTCAAACATTCTTTTGCATGTTATAGTCATGTTTTTGGACAGGAGAAAATGGAAAGCTGCACTGGTTTTAGCTGGAATGGAGTGTTTTGGATTTGTGACCAAACACAACAACATTTTAGCTATTGTTGAACTGTGCTTACAGAGCATCAAGGCCTTTTCTATTTCTCACATTTGCCTACCAGCAAATAGGGCAGGGGTGCACATGAAACTGGGATGGGACACAGCCAGAACAACTGACTCCAACTGACCAAAAAGATATCCCACACCATTTCACATTGTGCTCAGCAACAAAAGCTAAGTAAAGGAAGGATGAAAGTGGGGACATTTGGAGTTATGGCGTTTGTCTTTTCTATGAAAAATCATTTTGATTCAATGCAGTTTATCTACTATGATTAACTTATTACAGAGGTAACACATCTAAATGTATTCTGTGATGGCTAACCTCCAAAACCAGTGAGTTAATTGAGAGGAAAGGAAGGAGAAGAGCTCAAGGCTCTTGCATTTATATGAACCACTGAGTATGTATCTACACTCTCAAATAACTTCCGTGAAACACATGCAGATCTATGTACATGGAGATTGACACGTATCGTTGAGAACTGCCAGTGAGGTCTCTAATGTCAGAGAAGAGAGAAAGCTTAATCTCCTGGATTCCACTCTCACTTATGGGTAAATTTATTGTACACAATGCATTTATTATGTAAATATGTTACATATACATACGCAAATTGCCCAAAGGCTTATGGCACTCAGCCTTTTTCTGTAGTTCACTCAGTTGAAAATTTTTAATAAAATCTATTTGTGTGAGTTTTCAGTAGCTCAGTTCAGATCTTCCATGCCCCATAAGTAGGTACCCAGAGGTAAATTTGCTCAGTATTATCTCATTATTACTGTTACCAAAGAAGGCACTCATATTTTGGGTCAAAAGAGTGTTTGTAAAAAAAATCAATACAAAAGTTAATCCAAAATTTCCTGTGTTACATCATTTTGCTTCCCTCTGAAGTTGCAAAGCTGGAAATAGTTATATGTGGTTCAGCCAACTACATTATGGGCGGTGTGATGAGTCCCACGACTGGAGTGTTGAGATGGAGGGCTATCAGCTGTTCAGGAGGGCTAGGCAGGGCAGGCAAGGTGGAGGTATTGTGCTGTATGTAAGGGAGAGATTAGATTGTAGAGCCCTTGGCATTAGGGATGATGCAGTAGAGAGCCTCTGGGTTAGGATTAAGGGGATGGATAGCAATGCAGATACTGTCACGGGTATCTACTATTGACCTCCCACCCAGGACGATGGCATGGTTGAGCTATTCTATAGGCAATTAGGGGAAATCTTAGGATCGGTTTCCCTTGTCTTTATGGGAGACTTCAACATCCCAGACATAAACTGGGAATATCATACTGCTGTGACAAGCAAGTCTGGGAAATTCCTAAAGCATGTTGAAGATAACTTCCTGCCACAAGGACTGAGAGTCAACTAGCACAGGTAGCCCTTCTAGATCTGTTGTTTGAGAACAGAGAAGGCGTCGTGAGAGAGGTGATGGTAGGTGGCTGTCTTGGCCACATTGATCATGAATTAGTTGAGTTCAAAATTTTTGGTGTAAAAAGAAAAATGGTCAGCAGAGTTGCCACTCCGGACTTTAAGAGTGCAAACTTTAAACTTCTCAGGGATCTAGTTAGCAGTGTCTCCTGTGAATCTGCTCTAGAGGGTTTAAGGGTCCATGAGAGCTGGTCCATTTTCAAGAATCACTTTTTAAAAGCCCATAAGCAGGCAATTCCATTGTGCTGAAAGTCAAGTAAGCAGGGCAGAAGACCTGCATGGTTGAACAGGGAGCTCCTCCTTAAATTAGGGCAGAACAAGAAAACATATGACCTCTGAAAGCAAGGTCTGGCTTCACAAGAAGAGTGCAGAGCTGCAGTTCTCATCTGCAGGGAGAAAACAAGAAAAGCCAAAGCCCAACTTGAGTTGACGCTGGTCACCGTGGTGTCAGTCAACAAAAAAGGCTTTTTCAAGTATGTCATCAGCAAGAGGAGGTCAAAGGAAAACAAAGACTTATACTTGAAGCAGATGGTCACCTAACAAGTAAGGATGAGGAAAAGGCAGAGGCATTTAATGACTTTCTTGCCCCAGTACTTAACAGTAATGACAGATCTTGGGCTGCCTGGACCTCAGAGTTTGAGGACCATGATTAGAGGAGCAGTGACTTTCCATCTATGGTCACCAAAATTGTAAGGGAACAGTTGTATCAGCTGCATATTCATAAGTCCATTGGGCCTGATGGGATTCACCCTAGAGTGCTGAAGAAATTAGCGGACGTTATAGCTGGACCCCTCTCAACAATTTACCAAAGGCTGTGGGAGTCTGGGGAGGTCCCTGCTGACTGGAAGCTACCCAACATTATACCCATCTTCATAAAGGGCATAAGAGAAGACCCAGGAAACTACAGACCTATTAGTCTAACCTCAATCCCTGGAAAAGTTATGGAGAAGATTGTCAAGGGGGATACTGAAAGGCATTTAAAGAACAAAGCTACTATCTGGCATAGTCAACATGGATTCATCAAGGGAAAATCCTGTCTTAGTAGTTTGATCTCCTTCTATGATAAGGTCACCCACTTGATGGATGAAGGGAAGGCAGTGGACATAATCTTTCTAGATTTTAACAAGGCCTTTGATACCATCCCTGACAGCATCCTTCTGGAGAAATTGTCCAACAGTGAGATAAACAGGTTCACACTACGCTACGTGATCAACTGGCTCAACACGAGAGCTCAAAGGGCTACATTGGGCTGGCAGACTGTCAGAGCAGTGTTCCCCGGGCCTCAATTCTAGGCCAGTTCTGTTCAACATTTCTATCAATGATCTGGATGCAGGAGTGGAATGCATCCTTAGCAAATTTGCTGATGATACTAAACCGGGAGGCGCTGCTGACTCCCTGGAGGGACGTGAGGCTTTGCAGAGGGACCTAGATAGATTGGAGCACTGGGCAATCAGCAATGGCAATAAATTTAACAAAGGAAAATGCCAGGTTCTGCACCTGGGATGGAGTAATGCCAGACACAGGTACAGACTGGGAGATGAGTGGCTGGAGAGCAGCCCTGCAGAAAGAGATTTGGAGGTGCTGGCCGACAGCAGGCTCAACATGAGCCAGCAGTGTGCCCTGGCAGCCAAGACGGCAAACCACATTTTGGGGTACATTAAACACAGCATAGCCAGCCAGTCAA
>VXAL01005431.1:99672-119163 GCA_013399475.1 Chauna torquata | reverse complement strand
TCTATTCTATTCTATTCTATTCTATTCTATTCTATTCTATTCTATTCTATTCTATTCTATTCTATTCTATTCTATTCTACTCTCCAGCCCATCAAGGTCACTCTGGATGGCAGCACAACCATGTGGTGTGTCAGCTACTCCTCCCAGTTTTGTGTCATCTGCAGACTTGCTGAGGGTACAATCTGCCCCTCACCCAGATTATTAACGAATATGTTAACCACGACTGGACCCAGTATTGACCCCTGTGGTACATCTCGAGTTACCTGCCTCCAACTAGACTTTGCACCACTGACCCCTCTTGGCCTGGCCATTCAGACAGTTTTCTATCCATATCACTGTCTGCTCATCCAGCCCATACTTCAACAGCTTCTCTATGAGGATCTTATGGGAGACAGTGTCAAAGGTCTTACTGAAGTCCATGTACATAAAATCCACTGCTCTCCCTTCATCCATCAGGTTGGTCATTTCATCATAGAAGCTTATCATGTTGGTCAAACCTGTCTTCTCCTTGGTGAAATCATGCTGACAACTCCTGCTGATTTTCTTGTCTTTCATGGGCCAGGAAATGGTTTCCAGGATGAGCTGTTCATCACCTTTCCAAGGAGGGGAGGCTGACTGGCCTGTAGTTCCCTGGGTCCTCCTTCTTGCCTTTCTTGAAGATAGGAATGATGTTTGCTTTCCTCCAGTCTTTGGACACTTCTCCCAGTCACTCAAAGAAGGATTATCGAGGATGGCATTAAAATGACATCTGCCAGCTCCCTCAGCACTCATGGGTGCATCCCATGAGTAAGCCCATGGACTTATATACGTCCAGTTTGCTCAAGTATTCCCTGACCTGATCCTCTTCTACCAAGGTACATCTTCCTTGCTCCAGTTTCCCCCCCTGGTTACTACGACTGTTTCTCAGCCTTTTGGCTAAGAGCAAGTATAGTGTAGTGTAGTGTAGTGTAGTTTATTACCAACACTTTTGTGTATTAACTGACTGATTAAACGAAAGTTTTCCTGGAAGTTTTCTAGCTCTTTATTGTTTCTTTATAGAAAGAAGTTATCAATGGCATATCTGTGAAAATACAAGGGAAGTACCTACCCACCTAAAAAAGGAAAGACCAAAGTCAGTAAGTAAAAAAATTCTAATCTGCTTCCATTGCTACAAATTTATATTGACGGTTGCCACAAAATAATTCTGCCTGATTCAAGTGCAAAATGATCACCTAAATGGAATAGCAGATGGTATGATCTGTTTATTATCAATTTCATGCTTACAGCAGATGCTTAGCTGCAGCGTAAGCTTAGCTTGCTGAACAACACAGCTCTCCCATTTTAAAACAAAAGGCTTAGATGAGCCTTACAACAGATAGGATCTGGTAGACTAATGAAGGGAGACTAAATTTACACCTAAGAGAGAACAGCGTTTAAAATAAAATTTCACAAAATGTAAGGGAAAATGTAATTAAAACAAATATATAAAAAAGTAACAATACATCTTTAATTATTTCTTTTTTTAATTTTTTTTTAATTTTCTCTTCTTATGAAGTCAATTTCAATGAAAATGAACAAATTTCACCAGCTACCTCATAATCCAGGTCCAGGTAATCAAATTCTCCATTGGTTCTGAAGTGCTGCATGTGTCTGTCCAGGGTGAGATTGATGTTTCTTCCATGACGCTCTATGATGATGGAGTGCCAGTGGTGATCATCTAGGAGACTGCCTGTCATCACGGATGTGTGGCCATAAATAGAACCAAGCTGGTTGCTGCCTAAAATAAGAATAGAAACAACAGCAATTTTCACTTCATACCAGTTAGGCAAGCATTTTCCTCTTATTCTGAATCATACCAAACACAGAAGAGGCCAGAGGAAGTCAGTCCACTATGAAGCTAAGATCTAACCCCATGGAGGGTTGTTGCCATAAATACAAACAGGTAGATCAAATACAGCAAGTATCAGATCAGTGAGCTGTATAAATAGTTATGTGTAATAGCAGTTGTTTGGAGGCGAACCAGCAAAGCAATATCTACTTTCAGTTTTGAAGTTGTTTTCAACTAAGAGTTTTCTGTGTTTGGATCCCTACACTACAGAAGTGAAAAGCTGTCACCCTTCCTAGAATAGCCTTTGTGCCAGGTCCTGAGCTTCAGTGGAAGCTTCAGTGCTTGATAATAGACTCTGGTAACAAAAAGTCTTTTTGTTCTGATAACAGTAAATTAATAAGTTCTATACTTTGTAGACTCTGCTACTATAGCTAGACCAGCTAGTGTATAGGAAGAGGCTCAATGCAGATTGAGCTAGTAGGAGCAAAAAAAGTCTTTTGCTAACATAGCTTATTTCAGTCTTTTCACCTGTGTCAACCTTCCTTTTCTGGAAGTCAGATAAACTACTAGCAAGAGTACAGTTTTGCAGTTTATTGCTGTGCTTTCCAGGGACTTTTGCCAATGCAGTTATGTTCGTTAGAGATCACATCTCATTGTAGTCTGACTGACATAGCTAAGCCAGCAAAGGTTGATAGTATAGATCTCAACTGAAGCAGCAAATGACAAATGCAGCAATAAGGTTAAAAAATTGCTGCATTGCCCAATAACTCAGTGTATTCTTCCATGTTTTGAATACATGAGGACCTAAAGCACTTCTGGAGCATGCCTGGAAATTAGACACTAAGGCTGTGCATGTTGATAACACATTCTGGCAAATCAGACTGCGATGGCCTAAGACATTACTTCTCTACAAATGACCATACTGCCTTTTTGATGAAGGCCATTGATCCTTCAAAGTTTTATCATGAACTTCAATGGGCCCAGTGTTTCATATTAAGAGCTTAAAAAAAACTGCCTACCTTCAAGTTATGCTTCTTTCTAGGAAGGTCACTGAACCTCAATCTCATGTGGCCTATAGCTTCTCAGACTGTTATCTTTTTTTGCTGCAGATTCCTAAGGGTGATCTTTACTCCTCTAGCATTAAAGAGAGTGTCCTCTCACACAACCACTTGAATATATTCTTACAAATGAGACCATGACAATCTCCATTCTTGAAGATGTTCAAAAGGTTTCTGGACATGGTCCTGGGAAACCTGTTTTAGGTGACCCTGCCTGAGCAGGGGCATTGGACAAGATGACCTCCAGAGGTCCCTTCCAGCCTCAGCCATTCTGTGAATCTATGAAGTAGACCAAGCTATAGATGAGGCCAAATATAATTCTACCAACACTCTTTTCTTTATGTCAAGTTTCTAATAACAATATATTGTTGACCTTCTTATGATTTTATTTTCATGTTATCTCAGACAGTAAA
The DNA here is from genome assembly GCA_013399475.1 of Chauna torquata. Classification (NCBI taxonomy): domain Eukaryota; kingdom Metazoa; phylum Chordata; class Aves; order Anseriformes; family Anhimidae; genus Chauna; species Chauna torquata. Next base: position 115,885 of record VXAL01005431.1, on the reverse strand, counting down.
TGGGAAGGCACAGAACAGGAAAAAAAAAACATAAAGGGAATGAAGAATATTTTCACCAAATGATCTGATTAAATGATGTGGCCTGTCATATTATTGGGGAAAAAAAAAGGAGGTAAATTCTTTTGAGAGTTAAAAAGTATACAAAACTAGACAATCAAAACATACCTAAATTTAAATTTAGAACAAGTCTGGCTTTCTTGAGTTCCAAGGTGATATAGTCTCCTTGCTGTCCTTCTCCGTGGAAGATTACACCTTCACTTTCAGAGGTTTTAAACTTCAGAGAGATGACATCTTTCAATGTTTTCATTTTCTTGTTCCTGAATCTGTATGGTAACACTACATGGCCATCAAAATTGATAACATCAGCCCCTAAAGGAAAAAAAAACAAACAAATAACATTGCTGATGAGTGATTATATATTCCTGTAGCTACTGGAAGAACAGACATGCCATATGTGGATTGTACCTGAACAGAATAAAAACCTGTGCAAGTGCAGTATGCATTGCAAGTACATTTTCTCTTGACCGTAATTTAATACTATCAAAAGTAGCAACCAGGAAGGGCATAAATTTAATTCATAGGATGTAAAAAAAGCAGAATCGAGGGGACAGCTACTACCACCGTACTCAACTTATTCCATTTTTTCTTAAATATAGTTGCTTTCCTACACATTTTCCCAATTATAATTGAAAATAAGAGACAAATTTCTAAGTTGTCATTAAAAATTCATATTATACCTCTTAAAAATCCAATATGTGTATCTGAGAGGACTGTAAGCAGTAAGAAATGAACCTAAAGAAATTGCATAGGAGTTTTAAAAGATTCCTCAATCTTTGTGTAAACCATAACCATAAACCTTGCCTAGTACAGTTTTATATGAAAATGTTTGGTAAGATGGGGCCTCAATTAATTTTGAGAAGAAAAGTTCCATCATTTGGGCTAAGTTTTATTCTAGGTTTGGTTTTATTCAAAATCAAGGAAGAAAATTGAGGGACTCAATCATTATCATTTAAGGTTAATCCAGTATTCACATAAAAGTTGCATAATGATACTACAAAATCTGATGTAGTCTTATATCCATGATTTAATCTCTAAAGAATGAGCCACAATTTTCTGGAGGCAAGATCCAGAAATAATAGCCACAGAATGTGATTGCGTAGAACAGATATACTTCTGCTGAGTATTGAATCTTCTCTTTTAAGATGAGCTTGGTAAAAGATTGTAAACATACAGATATCTAAAAATTTATACAGATTTGTTTAAGAAAACTTCTCTGTAAGCAACTTAACACGTGATCAATCACTAGTGCCCTAGCTACTATTTGTATCAGGATTTCATCCTCACTATTCACAACTAACAGTTTAAATGGCCACTAAGCAAAATTCCTTAAATATAATTAATAAAAAATGATCAAATTTTTAAAGAAAAAAAATCTCTCCCACCTATATTCTTCAGAAGCATCCACACTTATTGGCATACCATAGTCATATCAGTCATTTCATGCTCTGAATTAAATCAAGGATAGCATTTTATCACATATTCTTCAATCACATCTTTCTTATTTTTGCCTACTTCTATGGACTGCTCTTGGGTTGTTGCTTGCAACTTTTTAAAATTCCTAACTTATTTTTGCTATTATAGTAGAGAGTAATTTAAATCTTTCAGACCCCCTCAAAAACACATGAACAAACCAAAACACTCCTACTGTGCAATTAATGCAGAAGAATCTTTTGAAACTCCATTAAAGCACTTGGTACACTCTGCCTAAATAACCGTATATATTTCAATTTGAATTTATATGGGCTACGTTATCAGCTATTATGTTAAAAACTGTTGTCTTTGTTTTTGACAACATATGTCAAACATGCATTTAAAAAATACTTACTTCCAAGCAATTTCTGAAATATTTTACATCCTGATTCAGAGAAGTGCCTAAAGAAATGCTTACATCCATTCCTGACTGAGAATTTAGGGACTACTAAAACAATCTGCTGAGTCAATTTTTACTAGTGCTGTGTCCTCAACTACTATCAAGGGACTGCTTACGTATAGCATCTGTACAGGTTGCTTTTTCACATTCTATAATTTCCAGAAACACTTTTCACAGTGATATAAGAGCTATTTGAGTGTCAAAGAAAAGCATTCAATCAAGCTTCATGATGTTTAGCATTTATTTTCTACTGAAAAATATGTAAAAACACAACCAATATTTCATAAATGATTTCTATTTCATTGTTGAGTCACAAAATCCACAACCCATCTTGTATTCATTAACTAAAACACACTCAGTCGAGACAGGCTTGCAGTCATGTTGATTAAATGCCTATTCATACATCCTCGCATCATTAAGCATAGTGTGCTTTCAACACATTATGCTTCTATCCTTCAGGATTTTTCCCACAAATTACTAATATAATAAATAGTTCAATACTACTTCCTGTTCATTTGTTTTTCTGAAACAATGTTCCTGTGCATGATAACGAAATATGTGATACCTGTTTCTGGTTGATATTACCATTTGACCTTCGTAGATCTTACTAAATCTTTATGCACAATCACAATATGGTCATTGTCCTCTGTTGACACAAACTATCGACTCTGTAGGGATTACGACAAATTGAAGAACTTAAGATGTGAGTTACATTGTAAAAATTCTGTTTACAGTTCTTAAGTTTGATATGGGGGAACTGTGGTATCTATTGGTCCACCTGATATATACTACAGACAAAACTATGGATCTCAGTGCAACATGGATCATCAGAGCCTGTGATTTTCCCTTCACAATGCTGCTGCTTTTTAAGCTTAAAAGCTTTAAAGATAAGTAATGTTTTCTGCAAACCAGCATCAAATATATGTATTCCAGAGTCTACCTGAGATCAAAATTTTAGACATGCTCTCTCATACTCTCTATCTATTGGCTTAAATGTAAACACTACTGGTATTAATGAAAGGAGGATTAAGCATGTCAATAAAAGCTGTGCTGAACTTGCAAAATATGTCTAATCACCCTGCTCACCTTTTTGAGCTAGATCAGAAAAAAGTCATAAGTTTTCTTTCTCTAGTTGCAACTGGCAAAGATTCCACAAAATTCTTCCTGTGAGAGTAGAAGAGATCTAGAAGACTGAGGACATAGATTCTATAACGCAAGTTTCCTCATGGCTCTCTAAGATGTCGCCTCCGTCCTTTCTAAAAGATTAATAGGCATCTGCAATGCATTTCTGTTTCACACTAGTTTTTGAATACACCTGAAATGACAGCAGCTTAATATCACCAGAACGGATAGGTAATAGTCACTGAAAGATTTGAAGGATCTTTCCAATGGCCAAGATAATTTTTTTTTTTTTTTTAAATATGTAGACATTTTCATGGACTGCCTGAAACTATTACCATGCCTATAGCACTGACTTAACTTCCTGGAAAGGACGTCAAAAGGAAGAATTTTAAATTTTTGAATTTCTAGTTCCAACTAGTTTTTCATATTATATAGAACAATAACTTTGTCTTGTACAGCATTCTCTCACGCTGAATTATCAGGCCAGATATAACATGTACTATTTATACCTTCCATTCCTACCATTACCTACATCAACTAACTGAAAGCACCAGTCCTTGACTTTTCTTGCCATTAGAAAGAAGAAAGGCAGGTAGTGACATATGGTATTTACACAGTAATCATGCAGTCTCTGTTAATCTCTGCTTCAGGTTAGGCAACAAACTCAGACACTCAGACCCAAAGGTGTCATATTTATTGCTAGCAGGTGAACTCTGCAATGAAACAGATTACAACCATATAACTTGAACTGAGCCCAAATTTCCTTAAACCTACAAAGATACTTGATGAAATGATAAACTCTGACTCCCCTTATGTCAACTGAATGGTGAAGAAATTTTCTTCAGTAAATAAAACATGACCATTACAAACTGACTGCAACATCCCATAGGTATTATTATATCATATATATCTCGTGTATATCAGCAACGTATATTAGAAACACCACTTTTCTTTACAAAACACATCTTGCCTTATACACTCCAATAAAAAATACTCATTGAGCTCTAAGTTCTACTAAAACTTTGAATCTGATCTAATATTTCTCAATGACAAATTCCAGAACTATGAATCAAATATCAGAATGCCACATTGCAATTGCTGTGCAAGAAATCCATTAAAAAATTATCAGCATGTAAGAAGGACATGTTTACTCAGGCACAGATGAAGATGTTGCTCTCAGAAATAAGGGAACTCTGTTTCATATCCTGAGTCTGTATTCAGAAGCAACAATATGTGAGTTCAGAGGTGGGGTTATCTTGTATACTCTCATTACTCAAGAAAATAAATTACTTCTGAAGTTTATTTTGAAGAAACAAAGAAACCGGTTAGAAAAATATTGTAAAAGAGATTATACAAGTCCTGTTATTTTTGCTTCAAGAACAAGCCAATAAATATTTTCTTGAGATTTTTACGGGTACTAAGAAATTTTAGAAAAACATGGAAACTGTTTACAGAAAAAAAAATCTACATGAAAGTTATATTTTTAAACACACTGTAATTACAAAATTCATGCTTCTGCATAAAGCAAATCTGCTAAATACTCTTCTGAACTGACATACAACTGCCATGAAAAAATGCTACAAATTAAAGAAATTGATGGATATTACAGCTTAAGCAACTGTCATAACAAATACACAACATAAAAAATACAGTTCCATATACAATGTCATAGATTCTCTTCCATTAATATCTGTTAAATTTACTTCCTGCTGTTTATATGATCCCCTGTATGAGGTATATCACCTTTCCCCTAAGGCCAGCTGATACCTCTTTGTAATATCTGCAAAAGTTATGTTAACTGTCAAGCATGTGACCCAGAGCTGATCAGGACATTGACTTGATCTCTCTGGGTTTATGGATTCACAATATACTTGTCCCTGAAAAGACAAGTATCTCTTTTGTACCAAAAACAGTCTTGCAGTTATGCAGACATGTTCTTATTATTTGTTGAAGCAAACTCATATCACACATTTTATCAAAGCTGAGTAAAAGTATCACATTTTTCCAAAACCTGGCCCTGAATTATCCTGTTTAGAAAATCATTCAATTAAAAAAAAACAACAGTAATCTTTGATTAAGCAGCTTTCTTTTATGCATAGCTATGTTGGCAGCATGCACATGGGCCTGCATGATAATTCAATCACCTAAAGATTACATAGCAATTATGTGTAAGAGTTATCATATGTAGAACTGTGGTAATGACTTGTGTTCATTCTATGATGACACTCAGCTATTTAATATCATGATAATTACCATGATGAGAAATGGTACTTAGACAGTAAACCATATAATTCCTATAATTGCAGTGTAAATATATAATTTTTCTCATCCTTAGCCACTGAACTAGCCAGCATATAGAGTATATTGACATACATTCAGTGAAGTCTGATTGTTCTCAGAGGCTACTGTTGCAAAGGACAAAAAAATACATATATATATTGCAAGAGAAAGTGAGAGACAGGGAAAGAAGGAGAAAGGGAGACAAAAATGTGGTAAGGGGAAAGAAAGAAATTGACAATACTAAAAAATATATAAATTTAAATAGGAAGTATAAATCTTTCAATCTAACTTCTCCCCTGTTATATTTCCTATGGAATGGATAGCCTGGATGACGCTGTTGACATCTTAAAAATATAACACTACTTTCAGCTGACTAGGAAGATGCTTTAGGCCTTATTCCATTATATTTCTGAGATGTCACATTAAAATAGTTTCATTAGTTAATGGCATCACCACATTCAATTTTCCTCTAAAGAATAATTTCGTCAGAAAACCTTTAAAACATTGTCAAGAAATTTGATGACAAATGTGGTCCTATTCACAAATGTCTAAGGAAAATAACAGTCACAGGTCTTGCTACTTGTGCAGCAGACACACAAGTGTAGACACTTTTGTCCTGTACTTTTGGCCACTTGCAGAATTTGGTAAGTTGTGGTCACAGATCCCAATCTGTAAAAAGAGATTTCATTTGGTGCTCCAAAATAATTCAGTTAATTAATTAGTAAATCAGACTCAGGCTCCAAAATTTTTCTATGATGTCCTCCCTTTCCTGTGAGAGAAATATAACTATATCCTCAATGTCAGCATCTGAAAAACGTCCTCATTCATAAAGACTCAACACTGACTTCAGCATAGCTACTTAGCTACTTTGATAAAGATACTGCCTGGAATTGCTAAAAAATCCCTGCTATCAGTAGTAGCAGTAAAATGACATTGATCAGAACAGCAAAGTACTTTCCAGAGAAATGCTTACCATGCAGAAAACAAAATCAACAATATTAATGGGAAATTTAACATGTACACATACTTAAAAATTGCTAATGATCTCTAAATGATTTACTCTACACAGTTCATACAGAACATTTCACTGGGATTAAAAATACAAAGTTCTGTACTACTGAGCCCCAGCAATCTCAGGTGAAATTTTCTCACTCTTTGCATCTCCATTATCTCTATTTCATCTGCCTTAATTTTATTTTTAGATTAAAAGATTTTTAGGGAAAAGATCTTCACTTGTAGCATTCTTCTCTTACCATATGATATGAGTCTTACGCCTGCTGTGTGTGTACTAACACGTATACTAATACTGTACTAATAAAAAGTATTAACCATGCACTGAGCATCAATCCTTTGAAAACATCAAAGGTGCATTAAAGCATCTCTGGCTGGGCCACAATATTCCACACGTGTAGTTTCATTTGTTGTCGCTATTAACCATGAGTACTAAAATATCATTATGACAAATATAAGTACTTAAACAGTGTATTATGTACATATTTTAACACAAAAATTGAGGTTTTCCCCTCCTAAAGCAAGGGATAAAGCTTGGAAGTGAAGCAAGTGGGGCAGAAGGTCAGCTTGGCTGAGCAGGGATCTTCTTCTAGAGCTTAGGTGGAAAAAGAAAGCGTATGGCCACTGGAAGCAAGGTCAGGTAACATGAGAAAACTACAGAGATCCTGTTTGCTATTGTAGGGAGAAAACTCATGCAGCCAAAGCTCAATTAGAGTTGAAGTGGGCCAGTACTGTGGGGGACAATAAAAAGGTTTTTTTAAAATATGTTAAGAGCAAAAGGAGGACCAGAGGAAACATTGCTCTGTTACTTGGTGAGGATGGTCACCTCACAAACAGGGACACAGACGAAGCAGAAACGTTTCATGCCTTCTTTGCCTCTGTCTTCAACACCAATGATAGGCTCTAGGATCCCAGGTGCCCTGAATTGGAGGACCATGACTGCGATAATGATAAACTCCCAGCCAACCCTTAACTTTTGCGGGATTTGCTGCTTCAGCTGGATGCATATAGGTCTGTGGGGCCCAATGGGATTCATCTCAGGACTCAAAGAGCTGGCTGATGTCATCTCAAGAGCTCTCTCAGTTATTCTTCAACAGTCTTGGGAATCTGGAGAGGTCCCAGTCAACTGGAAGCTGGCAAACGCTGTTCCAATTTTCAAGAAGGGCAAGAAAGAAGACCCTGTTAATTACAGGTCTGTCAGTTTCACTTCAGTGCCAGGTAAAGTTATGGAGAAAATTATTCTGGGAGTTACTGACAAACAGCTGAAGGACAGTGTGGTCATTGGTCATAGCCAACACAGGTTCACAAGGGGAAGGTCCTCTTTAACGAACTCAATTTCCTCTTATGACAAGGTCACCTATCTAGTTGACCAAGGGAAACCAGTTGATGTAATCTTTTTGGAGTTCAGTACAGCCTTCAACATGGTTTCTCACAGCATCCTTCTGGACAAAATGTCCACCATACAGCTAGAGAAATACATAATATGATGGGTGAACAATTGGCTTACACGTCGGGCTCAAAGGGTTATAGTAAATGGGGTTACATCAGGCTGGCAGCCAGTCACTACTGGGGTTCCCCAGGGCTCCATTTTAGGGCCAGTTCTCTTCAATGTTTTCATAAATGACTTAGATGCAGGACTTAAAGGTATACTGAGTAAGTTTGCGGATGACACTAAATTGGGAGGAGCGGTTGACTCCATCAAGGGTAGAGAGGCGTTGCAGAGAGATCTTGACAAATTAGGAGCTGGGCAATCATCAACAATATGAAATTCAACAAGAGTAAGTGCTGGATTCTGCACCTGGGGCAGGGCAACCCTGAATATATGTACAACCCTGAATATATGAGAGGCTGGAGAGCAGCCCCGTGGAAAGGGATCTGGGTGTTCTGGTTGATGGCAAGTTGAATATGAGTCAAGAGTGTGCCCTGGCAGCTGGGAGGGCCAACTGTAACCTGGGGTACATCAAGCACAGCATTGCTAGCCAGTTGAGGGAAGGGATTGTCCCACTTTACTCTGCGAGGTAAGGTGTGGTCTCACCTTGAGTACTGTGTGTAGTTTTGGGCACCACAGTATAAGAATGACATAAAACTATTAAGACTGCCCAAAGGAAGGCTACAAAGATGGTGAAGGGTCTAGATGGCAAAACGCTTGAGGAGCAGCTGAGGTCACTTGGATTGTTCAGCCTAGAGAAGGGGAGACTGAGGGGAGACCTCATGGCGGCCTACAGCTTCCTCACGAGGGGAGCGGAGGGGCAGGCGCTGATCTCTTCTCTCTGGTGACCAGAGGTGGGACCCGAGAGAACGGCATGAAGCTGTGACAGGGGAGGTTCAGGCTGGATATTAGGAAAAGGTTCTTCACTGAGAGGGTGGTTGGACATTGGAACAGGCTCCCCAGGGCAGTGGTCATGGCACCAAGCCTGCTGGAGTTCAAGAAGAGTTTGGACAATGCTCTCAGACCTATGTTCTGATTTTTGAGTGGTCCTGTGTGGAGCCAGGAGGTGGACTCGATGATCCTTGTGGGTCCCTTCCAACTCCGGATATTCTGTGATTCTATTATTCTACGGCAATCGTAACAAAAAACTCACATTTTGTTACGCTACATGATAAATTTTTTCTAAATTACTTCAGAAGACACTAATTCATTTTTTTTTTTTTAGGAGTTCTGAGTAATCTCAACACGACTGCATGTAGAATTTGCCACTGGAGTCGTTGCAGTTTGAATCTCAGTACCCCTAAGTTAGCTGATCTGATGTTAGAGATGCATTACTACATCTCATTGCACCAGTAAAAATGAGGAAGCTATGTCCCAGCACATCAGTTTCCTTTTTTATGTTTTCTTACAATGGGGACAGAGCCAAAGGTAACATGTTTGAACATTGCCTTTAGGCACTACAGTCCAGCCATAAGGACAAGGGCAACTCATGGGTTTGAAATCTGCTGCAGTAAAACAGACACTGCCTTTACTGTTTTTCAAAAGGTAATGCATCTGCCATAAGGGGGAGAAACCACCAAACCTAATACAGATACAGATGTATTTTGCACGTACAATAACGTATACTTCTTCATATACTAGAAGCATAAGATGAAGAAAAATCAATTTTAAGTTTCTGTTGCCTGACTAGTTTCCACTGTACTGAATCTGAGTTCTGTTGTATCTGTCCATGAATTCAACCCTAAGTGATCTCAATGTTTGAAAAAGTAAAAATACATCTGTTGTGAGGTTTGTATTTTGTTGTTGTTGTTGTTGTTACAGTAGATACAATGTATACATGACACTGCAATATCCAAGTAGCAAAGAATACTTGTCAAGGTCTATTTTTAACTCGGTGGGTAAAAGGCACAAATTTTGTTCTTACATTTTATATACCTGCCAGAAGCTCTCAAAATAAATCCATGAAGAACTATTCCCTAAGGTGGTGAGAATGTTGTGCCAAGTTCTGAGTCCAATAGCCACTGAAGATATGCCAACAGCACTCGGCACTTTTCAAGGTCTCTCTGAATCTCGAAGAACAGGCACGTTTTTCCTATCATTTTTTTCCTATTTTTTTCCTATTTCACTATTGTTACTATAATGCTGGTATACTAATAAGACCTTATTTTGCTAGCTCTTGTGCAAATCTGTCTCTAAATGTGTGGTTATTTGTCTTGGGTAATATGAAGCAAATGCAGCAAGTGGAATTAATAAGCAGTAGAAGAAAAATAAAAATGAAGGGAAACTACATAAAGAAATGTAATCTATTGACCATGGCTAACAGCCCCACACTACTTTTTTCTTTTTTTTTTCAGTAGGACACAGATTCTGTCTGTAATTAGTGCAGTTATTAAACTGCATTGGTATACAATCGAAAGGTTACTTAAAACAATCATTTTGTGAGGAGTGTACACAACAATGCAGTGCTCTACGGCGTTACACTTAACATCTGTTTTGTATCATGAAAGATAAAAGCAGGTTCTTCTGGGAAAATCTGGAGGTCTGGCAAGGTATTATTTACAAAAAATCTGGAGGTCTGGCAAGGTATTATTTACAAAATATACAGAAGAAAGAACTAAGACATTTGAAGAAAAGCAAGACTTATGAACTCAGACTAAGCTTCCAAATATGCCACTAAGTTATTGTCTTAAAAGTATGTATAAGTAGGATGATTTTTCACGCACTTAACACTATGGCTGATGATCTTTTTCATCCAGATCCAATGTTACATGAGACTCTCAAATTTTCCTTCATTAATTTTTCAGCTTTTCAAAGGATAATTTTATTTAAAAACCAAATGGGAAAGTACTATGCTTATACTATAATATGTTTGATAAATGAGGCAATAAATATGTTTATACCATACTTTGCAATTCTGCTTTAAGCTACACCTAGTTTTTGCACCCTAACCACAGCAGTATACAAATTAGACCATACTGAATTGCTCTGTGCTCCTGTAATAGTACTACTAGTAGTGCTAGAGAGAACTGAGGTAAAACTGCAATTTAAGATGATCTTCACATCAGACGAAAACTATTCCTTCCATAATCTACTCTCACTTGTGACACCAGAAAGTCAGTTATGATGCATGGTATAAGATGCAGTCTATCTGAAGAACTCTGCTCTTAAGGAGATAGCAAACGTCCACGGCAACATATTTCTCATCCAAAGTCCAGTTATTTTATTTCCCAAACAACTAGTTTTTCCTTTCCTTTCCTTTCCTTTCCTTTCCTTTCCTTTCCTTTCCTTTCCTTTCCTTTCCTTTCCTTTCCTTTCCTTTCCTTTCCTTTCCTTTCCTTTCCTTTCCTTTCCTTTCCTTTCCTTTCCTTTCCTTTCCTTTCCTTTCCTTTCCTTTCCTTTCCTTTCCTTTCCTTTCCTNCTCTTCTCTTCTCTTCTCTTCTCTTCTCTTCTCTTCTCTTCTCTTCTCTTCTCTTCTCTTCTCTTCTCTTCTCTTCTCTTCTCTTCTCTTCTTTTCTCTTCTCTTCTCTTTTCTCTTATCTTTTTTCTTTTCTATTCTTTTTTCTTTTCACCAAAAAATCTCTGAAATTACCTGCATGTTGTGTTGATGATTTACAAAAAATGCTTTTTAACAGAAGTATTTTGTCCTGAGAATGTAATGTATAATACTGTTGGTGCATGCTCCCTTCTCTTTAAAATAAGTCTATTCAAATGGTTAAATTAGGGGAAAACAAAACAAACAAAACCAAAACAAACAAAACAAACAAACAAAAAAACAACAGTTGAAGGCTGTGCTGAAGGCCTGTTAAATACTGAGCCTGAAGACCCCTATATTTTTAACTATCTTTGAATTACAAGGAGGTGCAAGTTAAACTGCATAGTCTTCAGTTTCTTGAAGTTATAGTGGCATGAACATAATCTGTATTCATCGGTAAGAAAGTGAGAGGTAGTAGTTCATAAAATCATTTCATTTTGCTAAAACCTCCTCCAGTTTTTCTGGCTGTAACAATCATGTTTTAGTTAATAATTTTCCAGCTCATAATACAATAGTATTTACCAAATGGACAAAACATAAGCAGTTTATTACATGAGTTTTTACACTTTTATTATGTGTAGCGTTACAAGGATCATTTATGATTGTAAAACTTAAATTTCGGGCATCTTGCAACTATGCACTAGAAGCTGCAAAATATTCTTTATGATTTATTATTCTCTAGCTATGATGCTTTCAAATAAATTTGGAAAAAACTATACGTATATTATAAAGAAATTCAGCATTTTTGTATTTTATTATGCTGATTTACTAGGGTCTGAAGCCTTCCTTGCAATTGTAAATATATTCTATCCTTTGTGAAACTCGTCATCTGATGTTGATTCTCAATGGGAGCATTAAACTCTGTAACTACACTGTGATAGCAGGTACAGTAAAGAATTTAATTTACTTGAAAATATCTAGTCTCTACTAATGTTTTTACTGTTTATTAAAAAAGTAAATCACAAGAGCTTCAGGTCAATAAAAAGGTCAATACTGACTCTCACATAGTAAATGGCCAAAACAGATCTCAATCCTTATTAAATTGCTGAACTCACTCAATACTTAATGAAAAAAAAAAAAAAAAAACCAGCAAAGAAAGGAGTTGTACCATGTCATAAAACATTCCATTTACTTAGTGAATAAACAGGCTACAAAATGGACAGGACAATCTATTAAAACATTAGGAATATGCACAATTAGATGGAGCCCTTGTTTTAATGTTTACAGCTGTATGAAAACAAGAAGACGCAAGGTTGACCTACAAAATACTAACTTAGAATTTCTCTTTTTGAGCTGATGCCACCTAATTCAATCATTTGATGCTGTATAACCTTTCTACACATGTCTTTTAATGTCTTGATGCTCTAAGAATACTTATTAGTCAAGGCCAAATTCTGCTTTCTAACTCATATTCTATATTCTTTATTCACATAATCATTCTTAAATGCACGTTCTTTACTTCTTCCAGCCATGGAGATCATATTTAATTCAAAGCGAGCTGAATACACATTGATTAAGAAATATGCAGCAGAGGCAGTTTAAAGCTGCCACACTCAATTAAGTCTCACTTAAGATTAAGTTAAAATCTTACTGTTGCCATTTGAACTTCTGCATTTGACCCTAAAAAGAAAGGAGTGCAAGACTGAGTCTGAGTTCTGGCTTGGGGACGCATTTATTCTGGTGAGTAACCTCGCTATTGTCTAAGACAGACAAATGTGTGCTATTAAAGACCACCTTTAATGCATGTACAATATTCAGTTTCATTGTTGTATTTCCAAATTACCCAGAGACTTATACCCTCTCTTACAGCACAGCGTCAGAAAAGCAAATCACTGGAACTTGTTGGGAAAATAACTCAAGGTTAGAAATTCAACTATTTTTTCCTCTCCTTGCCTAACATCCAGCATATCTAAGACCATGCATTTCTCTAATAACTTAGTGTCATCTTACAAATTTTTATGTAAGAAAAGGTACCAGCCTCTAACTTGCACGCCATAAATTTTGAGCCTCAAATTCTTTCTTCATCGAGTGGTGAACTTGATGGCAACTTAATCCAGTATTTTTCTGTTCCTTTATATGCATTCCAGTGTATATAATTAAAAAACAAAAACCAAAACAAAAAAAGCCAACAACATTATTTAAGCAGGTTACGAGCTCATTGAGTCAGGACTTTTTCAGATGATTTCAGTTCATTTAGTTCTGCTCTGGTTCACTGAAAATATAATCATTTACTCTAACACGGATATGGGTGTGCTATTTTAATAGGGCATATAGTTGTCAATTTTAAGTGAACAATGGCTTTATTTAAATAACATCGAGTAAAAATTTAAGGACCTGCTACTACACCGGCATCACTTTCAACTCTGTTTATACTCCACAGAATAAAAATCCCCAAATGAGTCAATATACAACAATATGAAATGCTCAACTTGCATTATAACAAGCAGTTATTTAGAGTGAGGTAATTATTTTCCCAAGAGGAAAAAAATATATTGTTTTGGAGGTGCTCTCCATGACAGGTAATACAGGAGGTAAAAGCATGTACTCGCAGAATCATTAAGGTTGGAAGCGATCTCTGGAAATCATCTAGTCTAACCCACCTGCTCAAAGTCGAGCTGAAGTGAAGCATGCTTTGCTGCAACCAATTTGCACACCACATTCTACCAGAAGAACTGAATTTAAGTTAACTGGGTTTTCACTTTTTTTCCTGACCTGGGACAGGAAAACACGACATTTGCTTTTACCAGCAAGTGTTTTTCTTCTTGTGTTCATCAGGCTGCACTTTCAAAGGCCAGTGATATATTGTGTCCCCCACCTCCTTGACATGACCTATCCGTAACTTCTAGCAGGCTTTACAATTTAAGATTTGGTGCTGTGGCAGTGTTTAAGACCTTCAAACTCTGTACTTGCTGGAACAGTTCTAAAGAGTCTTTCTTTAGTGTATGTGCTTATGGCATCTCAACTGTGCTAACTGGCTTTTCCTCCCCTGTGAACTGTACCATGCACTTCAGGCTTCCCTGCACAGTCAGCACCATCAGTCCAGTCTCCTTGGCTCTGGATTCCTTTCCATCACCAAAAGCAAAAGGAAGCCAGAAACACAAGTTTCTTTTCAGGAACAATATAAGGAACTCCCTCACATCCAGTTAGTTAACAAGGATTAACGTGCAGCAGGTGCAATACTTACAGTCACAGAAATTGAAATGTATTACTTTTGTGATTTCAGTTTTTCATCCACTACTATTGTTTTACTTTTTCCAGCCTATTATAGTTGATTTCATCTAAGTTTTTAAGCTGTAAATTACAGACAGTAGAATCTAACCCTATTGCTTTGTTTACTCAAACATTTTTCAAGTGACTGTGTCAAAAGTTACAGGCTCCTGACAGAGGCTATAAGGAGAAGGAAACAACCCTATATGATCTTAAGACCAAACAGGCAGGCAGCTTTACTTACAAAGAGTTATTCTAGAAGTCAGCAGTCTTCCTTGCATTCCCAGATCTTTAAATCAAGCAGTGTCCTTAGAAACCTCGGGCCCAAGGACTTAAAACAAAGCACCCTTTGTGTATGAAAGCAGCACATACACATCTCTGAGACACCATCAACTCCTCTAGCTTGAAAAAAAACACAACTTAAAGTATTGAGGGGTCAGGTTCACCTCTCTTGGCCTGGAAAAGGAGCCAGGGAGGAAGACCCAGGCAGGGGGGCAGTAGAGAGCCCACTAACAGCTGGGCCTGGATGCCCTGCCCAAGATGAATGCCAGACCAGGAGACCAGAAGAGGTGGTGGGGGACTCTGTGCTGCCTCTTGGCAGGGACAGGCCACCGGGAATGGGGATAGTGGGGCCTATCACCTGGACAGTGGGCCCAGCTAGGCTCTTCGTGCTCACCACCTCCAGCAGCAGGGCCCCTAACTGATCTCTTAAGGCCACAGAGTCACCACTGGACTCAGTTAATGCTGAATGCCAGCCTGGGTTAATGGCTGCTTAATGCTGTGTGAGTAAACTCAATTAAGATTCAGCACAGTTCGAGACAGAAAATGTCTTGACTGACGTCAAAATGCTCACTTAAAGGTTGGGGAAATACAAGTTAAATCTTTTGCACAGTAGAGGAGTCAGATTAAGTTAGGGAAGGAAATGGCAGTTTGGGTTAATCAGTTTGAAAAGTCTGAAAGGCTCAAAATATAGTAAGAATATATCTCCGAGAAAATAAAGGTCTCCAAGATCCATTAGATTTTATTTTTTCCAAACCTGGAGGCTGCATAACAGTATATGTGTAGCTTTTCTTTTAGATGAGAGCATTTTTCTTGTATCAATCTTATTAAAAGCAGCCAAACAACGTTTGCAAATGATTTGATAGAATACTTTCTCTCTGTCCTTAAATTATGCAAGATTTTTTTCAGATGATGAAAATACTGAAATACATTTCTCAATTGTTATTTCCAAAAACCCACTGAAGAGTGTATTTGCTTCTTAAATCCAATTCAACCAGCACTGTATGTTAGCTACTTTCACTACACCAAATATTTGTGTTGATGCAATGGGTGAAATTTCATAACCACTACTTAGGCTATTAGGGTTATTCCATTGCTTAGAATAAAACAAGTAAGTAAGGCATGTAACAGGCAAGTTTCTCTTGGTTTAATACACTGAAATACAACCTGATTTAATATGCAGTGTGACAGCCATTCACAGCTTAAACACATACACTGGATTTGGTTTGTAAAGGACAATTATTTCCTTCTGGGTTTAACAAATGATTGTCACACGTACATATGGTATGGGAGACTTTATCTAAATAGTGTTATTCCTGCCCATTCCTAGCAGTGAGACCAGATCCAAACTAAGTTTACAAGTTTACTAGAATAGAATAGAATAGAATAGAATAGAATAGAATAGAATAGAATAGAATAGAAT
>VXAL01005431.1:14886-98958 GCA_013399475.1 Chauna torquata | reverse complement strand
CTCCTGCATCCAGATCATTGATAGAAATGTTGAACAGAACTGGCCTAGAATTGAGGCCCGGGGAACACTGCTCTGACAGTCTGCCAGCCCAATGTAGCCCTTTGAGCTCTCGTGTTGAGCCAGTTGATCACGTAGCGTAGTGTGAACCTGTTTATCTCACTGTTGGACAATTTCTCCAGAAGGATGCTGTCAGGGATGGTATCAAAGGCCTTGTTAAAATCTAGAAAGATTATGTCCACTGCCTTCCCTTCATCCATCAAATGGGTGACCTTATCATAGAAGGAGATCAAACTACTAAGACAGGATTTTCCCTTGATGAATCCATGTTGACTATGCCAACAGTAGCTTTGGCCTTTCAATATCTCCTGAGATAACCTCCAGAACCTTTCCAGGCACTGAGTTTAAACTAACAGGTCTGTAGTTCAGTTTCATGTTCCGTTTGTGCATGCAAGAGCTCTTCGTGTAGTCAGCATCATTCTTCCTTTTGTCCACTAATTTTTCACTATTGAAAACATCACTGAAGCAGCAGGAAAACATCTCATGTTAGTTTCCTGACTCCTGACTTTCTTAAGATGTTCTATCAGAAACTAATTTTTTAATGACTAGACATATAACAGTGAAGGATTAGGTTTCTATATATTTAATAAAGACAATTCACTAATCCTGTTCCATGCATTAATACTCTTTTTTCTACTTATAAATTTCTTGTCTTGAAAAACCTCACTGACCACTATTTGACTGAAATATGATAATTCAATTAAAAATTTTACAAATTCGCTGTACAAGCCACTAGGTATGAGACTTTGCCCAAAAGAGCATACTCTTAAATACTGGGTGAGGGGGGGTTCACCGAATTAATTAATTAATTTCTGGGTGAGGGGGGTTCACCGAAAAGTAATAATTGCTAACTGAAAATTTAAGACTTACAAAGCAGTTTTGTACAGACAAGAATTGCAGAAAATATTAATGGCTTAACAATTGAAAATGAGCTTCTACTTATGTATAATTAAAAATAAGGTGAAAACTACCCTTGACTCAGTAAAAAATCTGCTCTGCTTCAGGTAGCAAAAAACCCACAGTTTTCCTTAAAAACAAAGAGCTACCTGCTCCAAAGAGTAATTTTTAGAGGTATTTTTACCCAATCTGCATCTTTTATTTAACTTTCATTTCCAAGTCCAACAAGCAAGTAAACTCAAACAATACCAGCAAATGATACACATTGTACTCATGGATATTGAAAATCGTATATGCAATGATGACATCTCAGTGTCTCTCTCTACGTCTGTGTTTACATCTGTGTAAATCTGCCGTTAGTCAAGTCTAGCATTATTTCTTTAGGAAAATAGCTCTATGCAACTGGCATTTTGAAGATGAGTAGAATGGTGCATATTACCATTCAAAGTAACTTTGATTTATACAGAAAGTTCTCTTCAAGGTAAGTTTATTTTTTTACAAGATGTTTTGTTTTGATTTGTATTGGCTTTTGATAGTACAGTATAGATGTATATGTAGGTAAGAGAAAAAAAACACTTTCTCTAAATATTTTCAGGCAGAAACAGCCAAAATTTACCACATTATGAAAAATCTCCATCAGCCTCATACAGCTTTCCTCATCTGTTGGAAAACTAATGACACTTACCCCTTCATCTTCTCTAGGAACAAGAAACTCAGCTCTGCAGTCCAGAAGTCCTGTCTCAAGGTATCTGCAGAAGCTTTGAGTGCATGCTATAGTATGCTACACATATGATTAGAATCTTGAATTTGCTTCTTGTTTTATTGAGGAAAGGTGAAATTAAACAGTAGAAAAGCAGGCAAAAATAATGTGGAATAGTTCATTTTCTTACAAAAACAGCAATGTTTATTTTAAAGAAATTGGCTAGTCTCAGTATATAGTACTCACGTTTCCCTTCTTGACAGTATTGTTACCCATTTTTTAATAAATTACATGTATGTTCCTTCTGATAAACCTCTTTTGCATAGGAGAAAAAAGGGGGAAGCTGAAGGCCCATGTTTTTCTCTGGGGAGAAACTGCTATGCATTTAACTATTTAATTTATAGAACAAGTATGGATTCATAGAATTTCTAGCTGAAGTATCAACAGCCAAAATCCTGCTCAGTGGCTGATAGCTATAACAAAGATAAGACTGTTTCTTTAACAGAAGGTGGGTGAGAAAAAGAGACGAAGGGAGGGAGAAAGGGAGCAAGACCAGAACGTAGCTAAATAAAATGATAGCAAAAGGTGTTGTTTTTTTTTTTTTGCATAAAGTTCTATAATGATGAAAAACTAGTAGTCTTTTCATGATGATAAAATCAAAGTACTTTATACACATCATATAAATCCTGCTTAGTTTTTCAAACAACAAATACAAGTCCATTTGTTTCTTGTTGAGGATTTCATATAAAATAATAGCTGAATTAAAGGCTCTACTTCTCTTTTTACTAATGAAAGTGTTGGGAGATTTGGAACCTCTTCCTTTTTACAAGTTGTGTAATGCAAAATTTAAAATGAATTCATAGACTGTAATAATATATTATATGAGATAGTCTGGTATCTCATAAATAAGTTATCTTCTTCATAGCAGCCCATATGGTGCTATATTTTGGATTTGTGACTAAAACTGTGTTGATAACACACCAGTGTTTTGGAAATTGCTGAGCAGTGCTTGCACAGTTTCAAGACTTTCTCATTTTTCCACTCTGCACCACTACCCCTTCTCCCTCCAAAAAATAGCAGTTTGAAAGTCAGTCTCCAGGCTGCAAGGAGATTGAATTTTTGAGCAGAAAAATCACTCTTTTATAATTACTAAATTTGATTGAAAAATGCCAATTCAGTGCAGAGCAGATATAGTCCATATAACATTTTTTTTCAGACCGTGGGGTTCTTTGCCAGAGTCATGTTTCCTTTTCTGCTCTTCTACTTATCTGAGCTACTGCATTAAATAATGGAGTGATTGTCCACAGTGCATTAGAGGTGATATATCTGACTAGAAATCAAAGCCCAAGGAGAGAGAACACCCAAACTACATCTTCTAAAACTGCTTAGGAGGCAATTCTGATTTTTTTTTTCTTTTAGGGGACAGTAAAGAAGAAGTAAATACGTTTAAAAAAATATTTGGGTTGCCTTTGTTTTGGAGTGGATTGTGGGGGATCTTGTCCCTTCTTTTTGATGAACCACTGCAAACTCCCAGAGAAATGAGGCACTAATCTTATTGCATCAAAAGACCATTATTTCCCCACAGAATATAGTTTCAGTGGAAAATTTTCATTCATGTTTACTTGCAACAAAGAATAAAGACAAGGAGAAAAAAAAGGTAGGAGGTATGCTTTTTTTTGCATTATGCTATAAGAATTTTGCAAGATTCTTACAACAGTGAGGGAAGCACAATTTTGCACAGGTAAAAAATCATGCTGTTCAAAGAACATGCATTGCCAGTACCAGTTAATTAAGGATTTTACAAATTACTGCTGTTGCTACTGAAAGCTCTGTTCAATCTGAGACACTACATCACAGGGAACTGTTCATTCATCCATATCATGGAGAAAAGTTCGTTCTGCTCAGCTTGACAGGTACCAAACTACTGTTGGGACAGAGTAGTAATACTCCTTCAAAGAGGTATGCTCACAATACATAGTTATAGAGTAAACTTTTATTCATTGCAAAAAGTAGGAAAAAAACAAAGTAATGAAATACATGGGTCTGTAAGAGTTCTTCTGTGAACTTTATGTTAAAACAATAGAGTACCTCTACATTCACTAATGGGCTAAAACCTTCGGAAAAAAACATCTTTAGCTATACTGAAAATTATAGAATTATGAGGTCTGAGCCTCCCAGTACCTACTGTATTTAAATTCTTAATCTTTTCCCAAAGAAAACTTTTTTTTCACTTTCTGAATTTTCTAATTTAGCTATTTAAAATTTAATAGTCCCATTAACCTATCAATCTATTGTTTCAACTTTTTAAAGAAAAGGTGTAATAAAACTTAAAACATTAAAAAAAAATCACACACACATACACACACAAACAACAACAACTGCCAATCATTTCTTTTCATCAGTGTGGGTCTTTCTAGTAGTAAGTTTCCGAGTCCTTAGGACTGTTTTCTTCCAAAGATCCTTGATCCCTTGGAGCACTGATGTGCAGACAAGATGAGTAATTAAAGCCAAGGGGAGATCAAATGGGCTGCACACTCTTTTCATTCAGAGGCACTTAAACTGCTTCAGATGGCCTTGTCTACATTGGAGAATTATTACAAGAAAATCCTATCACTACCAAAGCTACTTCAGCTGCAGAAGTATCAGTATTGCTTTTAATTTTAGAATAGATTGCTCTGTAATAGCAGTACTTGCAAGCATATGTGCTCATACCCTATGTTAACCGTCTATGTTTGTAACAGTAGATTTTATTTGTCTATTGCAAAATGTCCTTTAGCATAAAGAACAATTCTTAGTCTGTCCAAATCTTATTGGGAACCTTTATTCTGCTTTTTAAGGAATAGCTCTGCATTTCTTCTAAACAGGTAAAATAAACTGTTTAACAATACTGGTATTTAAATTGACCTTTACAGAGAGACAGCAAATATACCATCTCATTGACAAAGGGGAGTGTTATCAGAATTATTTATTCTTTCTTTTACAGGCTTTGTATACAACTGACTCAGCAACAGATTTATGCTTGGTTCATACTGTAAGAGCTGTAAGATAAATTATATTTTAAATTAAAGTCTGTTATTTCCAGGTTCTTGTTAACCTCAGCAAGGGAAAACAGATACTTCTTTTGCTTCTTTTAGATGTGCCACACATCTTCAGAGCATGATGTACAGGCCTGTTTTGTAGTCTGCTTTTGCTCATGGGATCTGTGAAAATGTGATGTCTAACTTTTCATTGAATACTTGTAATACTAATTTCTCATTGCTTAAGGTACTAATGGCAAAAATCTTGGTTAACTCAATGGACATTTCTCAGCTAGTGTATATTCGTCATGTCCATAAGGACTTACAGGCTCAAGTCTTTTACATTGAACTTCAAGCAGTAAAACACAAAAATGAAACAGTAAAGCAATATAAAATAAATACACAACTTCAAAGAGAAACTACTATGTACTTCAAAATTGAAAGAGACTTACTGGTCTACCAAACCCAGCTCAGCTCAGCTAAGAGAATGGATAGAAAGATTTTACTATTTGCCAAAATAAGTAATTACATAGCTCTCATCCCAATTAAGACAACAAAAAGTCAACATTTTGTTCCTGGACTTAGACTCTCATTACTCTGAGATGCTTTTCCCAAGAAAACTGGATGAGATGACACTAGAATTGATCAAATATACTGAAAATAAATCTGTTACAAACTTTAGTGCAACTCATGAAGCAGTTACAGATCATTGAGAGTAAGTGGTATTCTGAGTTTTTCTTTTTCTCCTCTCTCTTTTTTTTCTTCACTGTCTATCAGCAAAATGGGCCCTTTTACCCTTTATGTTATATAGTTAAGTTATTTGTGTTTTCAACTTCACGCAGAGAGAG
Organism: Chauna torquata; assembly: GCA_013399475.1. Taxonomy (NCBI): domain Eukaryota; kingdom Metazoa; phylum Chordata; class Aves; order Anseriformes; family Anhimidae; genus Chauna; species Chauna torquata. The sequence continues at coordinate 93,439 of VXAL01005431.1, read as the reverse complement.
AGGCCTAATTAGGAAGACTGGAGTGAGCTGCTAGAGTATTGCTGTTTAATACCGTTAGTTTATCTGTTAATTATTGTATTATTCTTTCCCACCTAATTGGATTTTTTTTTTTTTTTTTTTTTACTGCAAAGATAACTCAGTGAAATCATTACAAAGAAATATCAGGAAGGAAGTTGATGGGAGGCTCAGAAACATTTATTGTTAGAATTTGTTATTTGTGATGCACATAGATTTGTTACTGTCTCCTCTTCTTCCACCCATACCCACGCCCTTATCAGGCTTTTGTCAAGAAGGATGCAGTTCATTTCCAATAAATGATTCTTATTCCTACTAGTGAGCTATTTCTCTTCTCTCTCTCTCTCCAGATTTGCCATGCCCCATCCTTTTTTTTTCCTGCTTCTTCCTCAATTTTAATACCAATACCTCTTTTTACATTTGTACTTCACAATTAAGTGTGTTAAAGTTCATTTTGCACCTTAAAGTTCATTTATGATTCTTGTGAGGACATGTAAAGATCACTTCAAAAGGGCCAGAGTGCACATTGTTACAAGAAATGAAGTCATAGCCTTCTTTTGCATTTACACCACTGTATTTTTTTTTTTTTTTTTTTTTTTTTATTTTAAAAACAAAAAATTATTTATTCTTTTTTTTTTTTGATAGTGAAAGCAAACATGTAATTAGTCTTTGATTATTGTTGTAAGCTGTTCTATACATCACAAAGACCTATTTTGGACCTTCGGTAATATTCCTTTGTAGGAAATTGAATTACATCTAGGGGTTCCTTCTGACATCAAAAGCTATGAAATGTCTGAAACTAAGGGGAACAGATTTTTCATTCAAAAGTCTATCTTACTTTTGTCATTAAAATTCAGATTAAATATAAGTATTTTAAATATGACTAGAAAAAAATAAAGGGATCAGCAAAAAATGTAATACACTACATACTCTGCAAGAGGAGTTTATACAATTTACGGTAATTCTTTGGAATCACTAAAACACTTCATATGACAAATTATACATTGCATAGATTATGATGAGGTGGAAAAATGGTGCATCAGTACATCTTGACTTATTGGAAAGTAAATTCATTTACAATGTTTAATCATGCTTCTTTACTCTCTGTCACTCAGAGGTAGCTTTCTCTCTATCTTACAGAGATTCCATTTCATGCACAAACAAAATTTTTCTCTCTGCACTGGCACTTTGGATTTTTAGGCCACAATAATACTGACAGACCTAGAACATGTCCTAAAATGTAATTCTGTAACTACAATAACTCTTTGTTACTGGTAGCAGGGAAAGTACAAACCTTTGTCAAGAGTGATTATGTATTCATCTATTTTTATGGAATCTCCTGATTAATTATATCAAATGTCTAATATTTCAAAGAAAAAAATAAGACAACAAGTAAAAGGCACAACAGTCTTGCAAAATTTTGGGTAGCTTATGCTAATGAAATATGTTTATTTTAAGAAATTATGCTTATCTAAAAGCTAATTTTGCTCACTCCTGCCCACTAAGAAAGCTCTTATTTTATTAAGCTAAGTTTTTTGTTTGTTTGTTTGTTTGTTTAAATGACAGATTTGCTTGAATTACTTGGTGCCATATAAACAAGGAGAAAAGGTCAATAAAATATTTTTTGTAATTACATATGGAAGTCTGAGTTTTTAGTGGGATAATATGTAGACTTTGTAAAATATTTAAAACATAACACCAATATAAGTAATAGATAAAAATTACTTGTCAGAATATCTGAAATGTAAGAGCTATGAAGCCTGGAAGAAAATGTGTTTTGATGTAGTTTGTTTTAATTAGTAATGGTCTGGAGAGAGACCTGTCTTTTTATTCAGAATATGAAGTCCACATTTTCAATAGTTCCACAAATCCCGAAGACCTAGAATGGCATCTAGAGGAGCTTTCAAAATTACAAAGACATACTCCCACCTGTAAGCTTGAGAAAATACGAATCTTTAGATGTCTACATGCTTTGTAGAAATAACCTTAAGTACTAAGATGTAAATAATTCCAAAAATTTTAAAGGACAGTTTATCTTATTCTAAAATAAATATTGCTAACGAAGACAATCATCTCAACAGCTCCTCCAATAAGCAACAAAACATCTCCAACCCTCAGATCAAGTACATCCTGCCTCAAATTCTAGAGGAAAAACATGCACTTTGCAATTTGATGTGAATGTTAACAGATATAGGCTCACCATGACTGTGAGATGTTTAGAAACACAATATATTATTCTGTATATCTCTTACTGTCATCCTACTTACGTAAGTTAAAGACTTATGGGTATCCTGCAAATGTTGCCGAAGACAACTTCCTCAGAGCTATTACATGGAAGTTACCTTGCTGTCCCAGGAAGAAAGTACTTGTACTGTGGAAAATTTACTCCTGTTGGAAATCATGCTAAAATATCCATATTTCAGCAAATTTACTTCCATTCAGAGATGAAGGTTTGTGAAAACCTACAAAATTTCTCAGAGCATATGGAGTTGTCCTGGCACATTCCAATCACAGTTTTGATTTCAGTGTTGTGCAGATTCCTTTTCCAAGTCTTCCCACATTCTCTGGTTGCTAATCTGACCATAAAAGATTGAGATGTTGTTCCCATTCCAAGTTTCTCCTCAATGGCCAGGAACTGAACAAGGTACAGGATGTTGGCCTAGCCCAAATGCCATGCGGTGGGAAGCTGGCAGCCAGCAAAGCTCCAAACAACAATCCAGAATTACTTTGTGTTCCAGCATTTTGCCTAGCCTTCACCCATGTTGCGAGTCTCCTGCAGCACATTTCTAATTTCTCACTTATTCTCACACATACCATCTTTTCATGTTTCTCTCTGGTACATGGAATCATGCAAACTCATTTTCTGAGGTCCCACTTGGAGTACTGCATCCAGGTCTGGGGCCCCAGCACAAGAAAGACGTGGTTCTGTTGGAGCAGGTCCAGAAGAGGTCCATGAAGATGATCAGAGGGCTGGAGCACCTCTCGTAAGAGGAAAGACTGAGAGAGCTGGGGTTGTTCAGCCTGAAGAAGAGAAGGCTCCAGGAAGACCTCAATGTGGCCTTTCAGTACTTGAAGGGGACTTATAAAAAAGATGGAGAGGGACTTTTTATAGGACTAGCAGTGATAGGACAAGGGGGAATGGTTTTAAACTAAAAGAGGGGAGATTTAGATTGGATGTTAGGAGGAAGTTCTTTACTCAGAAGGTGGTGAGGCACTGGAACAGGTTGCCCAGAGGAGTGGTGGATGCCCCATCCCTGGAGGTGTTCAAGGCCAGGTTGGTGGGTGCCCTGAGCAATCCGATCTAGTGGGTGGCATCCCTGCCCATGGCAGAGGGGTTGGAACTAGATGATTCTTAAGGTCCTTTCCAACTAAAGCCATTCTATGATTCATGGAAATTTGGTATGTACTTTAGGAATGTACCTTAGACATAGAAATATTGGCCACTGACAGTCATTCCACAATGCCTGCTAAATCAGAGACAAAGGTGACTGTCACTATTTACTGAACTTATCTTTATTTGTTGCAAAATCCATTATGTAATATACAGTGAGAAGATGATTTAACTCCCTCTTTAACTCCTCTAATTCAGTAGAAAGACACTATATGCTTACAAGAGTAAACAAAGTGAATCCACTTGTGCATTTAAGCATTTCTACTACAAGACTAGAGGTGATTATCTCTCTCTAAGTACTTTTCAGAAACTAATATACCAAGACTAGAGGCCCTACAGTGAATATTCAGAACTCATAACACGCAATGGAAATGACACTTTGCTGAAACATTTTATTTTATAACATTAATGAACTATCTCTATTAAATTTGAACATTCCTCCTTAAAAAAAAAAAAAATCCATTTTAATGGAATACTGGCACTTGGATCATAGAGTATTTCTGTGGTGGTTTTACCCTGCTGAGCAGCCAAACTCCACCACAACCGCTCTCCCACTCCCCTTCCTCAAAGGAAGAGGGGAAGAAAATACAATGGAAAAGGGCTCAAGGGACAGGGAGATCGCTCACCAATTACCGTCATAGGAAAAACAGACTCAACGTAGGGAGATTAATATAATTTATTACTATCATTTGCAGACTAGAGCAGTGAGAAACTAAAAATACCTTCCCCCCAACCACCCTCTTCTACCTCCCCCGCCGAGTGACGCAGGGGAATGGGCAATAGTAGTTGTTGTCAGTCCATAACACTTCATCATCTGCTGCTCCTTCATGGTCACTCTCTGCTCCTGCTCCAGTGCGGGGTCCCTCCCATGGGATGCCGTCCTTCCCAAACGGATCCTGTGTGGGCTTCCCACAGGCTGCAGCTCTTCAAGAGCTGCTCCAGTATGGGTCCATACCATGGGGTCCATCCTTCAGGAGCAAACTGCTCCACCATGGGTCCCCCATGGGTAGCAGCTCCCACTGGATCACCTGCTCCTGTGTGGGCTCCTCTCCATGGGCTACAGGTCCGGCCCAGAGTCTGCTCCTGCAGGGGCTCTCCATGGGTTGCAGCCTCCTTCAGGCCACATTCACCTGTTCCACCATGAGCTCCTCCACTGGCTGCAGCGTGGAGATCTGCTCCACCATGGTACACCATGGGCTGCAGGGGGACAGCCTGCTCCACCATGGTCCTCACCATGGGCTGCAGGGGAACTCCTGCTCCGGTGCCTGGAGCACCTCCTCCCCTCCTTCTTCACTGACCTTGGTGTCTGCAGGGCTGTTTCTCACTCCTCTCTCTCCCAGTTGCTGTCGCACAGCAGTTTTTTTTTCCCCTTTCTTAAATATGCTCTCACAGAGATGCAACCAGCATCACTCACTGGCTCAGCTCTGGCCAGAGTGGGTCTCTTCTGGAGCCAGCTGGAGCTGGTTCTTATTTAACATGGGGCAGCTTCTGGAATCTTCTCACAGAAGCCACCCCTGTGGCCCCTCGCTACCAAACCTTTACCAAGTAAACCCAATACAATTCTGCTGTTACTTTCACAAGCCAGTATATACTCTGCTGTGTTTTATAAATATGTACTGACAACACTGTTTGAAAATAATTCTATCCTGTAATGCCATTCAAAATAAATGACTAATAAACAAGACATTCATCATTTAGAATATGCTATATTATTAGACTGGAAAGTAATAAAAGCATAATTAATTCATGCTGACTTCAGCAACTTGCTTTTATTCTGCATAGTAGCATAAACAGACCCTTATTTTGATTATCAGTTCAGAGCTAATATCGGAAATAGAGTCCTTAGAAAAATCAGAGAAAAAGAAGCTCTTTCAACTTCAGAATCTCCCAAAACAATCATAATATGTGCAGAAGATTTCAAGTTCCAGCCAATGAGACTGAAGCTTCTTTCAGAAACAGCTTCCACCTCCCTCCCCACTTCTTGACAGACAGGTAGATAGGTGAATTTTAACCATTAGGATGGCTGAAGTAAAAGTTTTCCTCTTTTATGTCTGTACTGGGTCTGGATGGGATGCAGTTATGAAGTTAACATTCTTCATAGCAGCATGTATGGTGCTGTGCTTTGCAGTTGTGTCTAAGAGTGTTGATAACATACCAGTGTTTTTGCTGCTGCTGAACAGGACTTGCACAACGTCAACACTTTCTCTCCACACCACGAGTATGCTCTTAAGTATAAGAGGTAAGGAGGGGACCCAGTCAAGATGGTTGACCCAAACTGACCAAAGGGATATTCCATACCATATGCCGTCATGCTCAGCAATTAAAGCTCAGAGAAAGGAGGAGGAAGGGGAGGCATGCAGATTACGCTGTGTCTCTTCCCAAGCAACTGGTATGTGTGCTGAGGCCCTGCTTCCCAGGAAGCAGCCTGCCAATGGGAAGTAGTGAATGAATTCCTCTTTTTGCTTTGCTTGTGTGCACACCTTTTGCTTTTCGTATTAAATTGTCATCATCTCCTTCCACGACTCTTTTCGCTTTCCTTCCATTTTTCTCCCATTCCCTCAGGAAAGGGGAGTGAGTTAAAGGCAGGGTTGGTGTTTGGCTGCTGGCCAGGGTCAACCCACCACAGTCTCTAACCTCCTTCAGTTTTAAACTGCACCTACTTATTCTGGCAAAACTTTCTAAACTATCAGTTATTAGCAAACTGATATCTTTTTGGAGTATTGAAGACAAAATTCTAAAGAGAAATTAGACATTCAGATGGAAATAACCTCTGTTAGAATTAGATTTGATCAGAAACTAATTGCCACAGAAGCCATAATAAAAATAAGGAAATGAANCCCAGAGTCTGCTCCTGCAGGGGCTCTCCATGGGTTGCAGCCTCCTTCAGGCCACATTCACCTGTTCCACCATGAGCTCCTCCACTGGCTGCAGCGTGGAGATCTGCTCCACCATGGTACACCATGGGCTGCAGGGGGACAGCCTGCTCCACCATGGTCCTCACCATGGGCTGCAGGGGAACTCCTGCTCCGGTGCCTGGAGCACCTCCTCCCCTCCTTCTTCACTGACCTTGGTGTCTGCAGGGCTGTTTCTCACTCCTCTCTCTCCCAGTTGCTGTCGCACAGCAGTTTTTTTTTCCCCTTTCTTAAATATGCTCTCACAGAGATGCAACCAGCATCACTCACTGGCTCAGCTCTGGCCAGAGTGGGTCTCTTCTGGAGCCAGCTGGAGCTGGTTCTTATTTAACATGGGGCAGCTTCTGGAATCTTCTCACAGAAGCCACCCCTGTGGCCCCTCGCTACCAAACCTTTACCAAGTAAACCCAATACAATTCTGCTGTTACTTTCACAAGCCAGTATATACTCTGCTGTGTTTTATAAATATGTACTGACAACACTGTTTGAAAATAATTCTATCCTGTAATGCCATTCAAAATAAATGACTAATAAACAAGACATTCATCATTTAGAATATGCTATATTATTAGACTGGAAAGTAATAAAAGCATAATTAATTCATGCTGACTTCAGCAACTTGCTTTTATTCTGCATAGTAGCATAAACAGACCCTTATTTTGATTATCAGTTCAGAGCTAATATCGGAAATAGAGTCCTTAGAAAAATCAGAGAAAAAGAAGCTCTTTCAACTTCAGAATCTCCCAAAACAATCATAATATGTGCAGAAGATTTCAAGTTCCAGCCAATGAGACTGAAGCTTCTTTCAGAAACAGCTTCCACCTCCCTCCCCACTTCTTGACAGACAGGTAGATAGGTGAATTTTAACCATTAGGATGGCTGAAGTAAAAGTTTTCCTCTTTTATGTCTGTACTGGGTCTGGATGGGATGCAGTTATGAAGTTAACATTCTTCATAGCAGCATGTATGGTGCTGTGCTTTGCAGTTGTGTCTAAGAGTGTTGATAACATACCAGTGTTTTTGCTGCTGCTGAACAGGACTTGCACAACGTCAACACTTTCTCTCCACACCACGAGTATGCTCTTAAGTATAAGAGGTAAGGAGGGGACCCAGTCAAGATGGTTGACCCAAACTGACCAAAGGGATATTCCATACCATATGCCGTCATGCTCAGCAATTAAAGCTCAGAGAAAGGAGGAGGAAGGGGAGGCATGCAGATTACGCTGTGTCTCTTCCCAAGCAACTGGTATGTGTGCTGAGGCCCTGCTTCCCAGGAAGCAGCCTGCCAATGGGAAGTAGTGAATGAATTCCTCTTTTTGCTTTGCTTGTGTGCACACCTTTTGCTTTTCGTATTAAATTGTCATCATCTCCTTCCACGACTCTTTTCGCTTTCCTTCCATTTTTCTCCCATTCCCTCAGGAAAGGGGAGTGAGTGAAAGGCAGGGTTGGTGTTTGGCTGCTGGCCAGGGTCAACCCACCACAGTCTCTAACCTCCTTCAGTTTTAAACTGCACCTACTTATTCTGGCAAAACTTTCTAAACTATCAGTTATTAGCAAACTGATATCTTTTTGGAGTATTGAAGACAAAATTCTAAAGAGAAATTAGACAGTCAGATGGAAATAACCTCTGTTAGAATTAGATTTGATCAGAAACTAATTGCCACAGAAGCCATAATAAAAATAAGGAAATGAACACTTACTTTAAGGCTCACACTTACTTTAAGGCTCATCCAAAAGTTTGGCCCTGTAACAGAGCAGAATTCTTCTTCTCAAGGAGGAAGCATGCCATCTTGTGAACAGCCTTCATCATTTCTAATGCTATCTACTGTTCTTTGTTGCTTTCCAGCACTACCACTGACTGTCCATTTAAGGCTCTGACCTATACTGTGCTCATACTACTCTATTACGGTCCATAGTGCAAATTTAAAGTGGTTCATACCAGATAATCCCAACCATTGACTCTGTAGTCTTAAAGACAGTCAAACTCTTATACCCTAGGGAGGTAATCTGCAGCAGTAACATGATAAACTGCAAGAGAGGAATACCTAAAGCATACTTCTACAAATGCTTGAATGGGAGCAGTATCTGTCCTCAAATTCCTCTGCACAGATATATAAAAAAAATGGATGTTATATCTACTCACCTTGTTATAGTAGCAATCAGTATTTCTGATAACTACAAGGAATTGGAAAAAATGTACAATTCGTCCTACTGCCTGCATTAGGGATATATATATACCTGGACCTAGGCTGATATTAAAGAAAGTAGATGGAAGAGGAGGTCTTCATCACAACTTACATGCCCTTTTATCAGGCTGTAGCAAGGGTTTGGACACTATAAAACTTCTCTCTGCTTTTCTCTATGAGCTATGAAGAATTCTAACTACAAATAAATATCAAAATTACAATCTAAATATGAAAAGAAATGTATCCTGAAACACGCTGAAAAGAAAATACATCATACATCATTCCTTCCATTGCTCTGTTTCTAAATTTAACCTCTTCTTTTGTGTAGTTTAGGCCAAACTCAAACACAAATAAAATCCTTATGCCCACGAAAATCATCACCACTGCCACCAGGCTACTAGACAGGATTAAATCAGATAATTTATGTAGTTTTCCTTGAATATATTGATCCCAGTAAAACCCTTGCTGGCTGAATCTATAGTTTATAAATTTTCTTTAGCCTTATTGTTCAAAACCTTATTATTTTCTTGCTCTTGAGCCACTAGGGAGCATTCTGATAGTCATTCAGACTGCAGCTGATAATACCTGGGGCCTGAGAGTATGAATCATTTTTATAGCTTGTTGATTTATTATACATGTGACTTTCTTTTGGCAAAGTCAGTATGTGAATTCTAACACTAATATTTTGTATCAGAAGCATTAAACTATAAGTTTACAAATTGGACATCAGAATAGTTTTTCCTGCTTGTCATTTTATCAGGCTTTTATGACCACACATCATTTGATAGTCCACAATATAAATGTTCATGAAAACATAAATGAAAGCAAAATACTGTACATTGCACAAATAACTGGACTGCTTAAAAACAGGAGGCAGACATGAAGCTTGTTCTCAGTGACTAATGAGAGATTGCAGATGTACTGTACCTGATGGATGGCAAGCTTTCATCACTGGGGAACACCAAGGTACCAGTGCAAGGTTTGTTTGGCTCTGCTTGCTATATAGACATGAAGAGACAAAGGTGTTGTGAAAGTATTCTGCTTCTTTAAATGCAGCTCTCATGGCCTTTTTTCAGAAAATAGTTTCACCATGTGTGGAAGTTCCTCTCTATTTTAACAGAGAGTTTAAGGAAATCCTGTTCAGTGGTTCTCCCTTCGCCTCTCTCTGTTTCAGCTCAGCCACAAACAGGTTAAAATGACCAGTGTCTTCTGACATAAGCTAATAGCTCAATTTTTCTCCAGAGTATCTCAGTTCTCCTTGTATGCTTACCTGATGTAAACTGTTTCATTTTCTTTGTAAAATCCACAATACTTTTGGACTTCCAAATGACTACAATAGTGTTTCAGTAATAAAATATCTTAAAAGTGTGGATATTGCTATTACCAATGGACATAGAGTAATAAATCTCAAATAAGAATCTGATATGACTGGTACTGAACTGATGGAAAAGTAGTAAGCCTTTGTATGAATAGTCTTTTTGATATCTGATTACATAGTGCACCCAGTTGAAGGATAATGTTATTCTAGCAGCAAAGGTAAACACTGATGTATCTCATGCCTCGTGAACAGCAACATATATTTTATTGGATTTTTTTTTTTATCTGTTCTGGTGAACCATAACAAATGGTAATTCAATGATTTTTGATTAGGTAATGTAATGGAGTTAAATTAGGAGAGATTTCAAAAAAACAAATCTCTGAACATTGTCAAAATTCCTTTGTGCTTTGACATTTCATGGTAATAAAAACAAGTATTTTCAAAATACTTCATTTTCACTATGCAATACATAGAAACATAATTTCCTTAAATTTTAATTTCTGTGAAAATTTTCAAGGTTTTAGAAATGTTTCATTTGCTTTTTTTGTATGCCTTTAGAGAATTTCACAGTATTCTGAAAACTGTAGCTGCTTGTCTAGGTTCCGTGATAATAAGGACACCAGAAACTTGGCTGTCCTTGGCTTTGTACTTTCCAGTCCTGTTCATAATGACCATAAGTACAAGGAGCATTGAAGCTCTGGATTTTCCAGAAGAGTTTGACTGTATCGGAATTTTATATGAAGTAGACTTTGGTGTCATGCAAATCTAATGGACGTATGTACTCCACTGGAACAGCATTCCGTGAGAAAATTTCTCTTTGCATGCAATATAAATCTAAGGGTAACTATGCTCTTTTTACCAAATGTTATCACATATATACTTGTATTTCTAGTAAGATTACTTATTTTGTGGTATGTAGAGAAATAACTTCACAAATAACTTCACACATCAGTAACAAGATCTTAACTCCAGCTAACCCAGTTCATCCCTCTGTTGAGATCAAAGATATACGATACTTAAATGAACATTTTTTCATAATTTGTCATACAAGTTTTAGATAACACTGGCAGACTGTGCTGCTGATATATTAGTTTTAGCTGAGCACAGCATTGCATTCAAATCGACCATAAGTGCATCTTCCTGATTAACTAGAAAATTACTAATAGTCCACAATTCAAATATTTTGAAAAATCTTAAGGTATAACAGAAGAGTCCTNCAAAAATAAATTCTGGAGAACAGAATCATTTTTGTAAAATAAATATGAAGTCTCAGAAGACTTCTCTGGATGAATCAGAGTGTTTTTGTGCATACATATTCCAGGACAGAGATGAATTACTTTGCAGTTTGTACTGCATGTGAACATGCACTTAAAAACAAACAAACAAACAAACAAAAAGTACAAGAAAGGAACTGTGGATCTGAATTAACAATATATTTTTGTTAAATATGCTAGATACTACTTAGGCTTTTTCAGAGAATCTAGTGGTTAAATGCCTAAATGTTGCTGTTCTGAACATATTCACATATTCTTATGGTTCTTCTAGCTACATATCCGTACCACCACCAATTTAAGTATCTTTCAAAACTCTGGTCGAATCTTATCTCATTGCACTGAAAAAAATTCACTAGAAAAGTACAAAAGATACAAAGGTGCAAAACAAACAAACAAACAAACAAACCAAAAAAAAACTGAGGCTACTTTACTTCTGTGAAACATTTGTACCCTGGTCTGCGNTACCCTGGTCTGTTTTACTATCCTGGCCTGCATTAGGCAAAGTATTGCCAGTAGGTTAAGGGAGGTGATCCTTCCCCTTCACTCAGCACTGGTGAGGCCACACCTCAAAGTACTGTGTCCAGTTCTGTGCTCCCCACTATGAGACAGACATGGATGTACTGCAAAGAGTCCAATGAAGGGCCACAAAAATGATGCAGGTACTGAAGCATCTCTCCTATGAGGAAAGGTTGAGAGGGCTGGGACTGTTCAGTCTGAACAAGAGAAGGCTCAAGGGCGATCTTATCAATGCATATAAACACCTGACAGGAGGGTGCAAAGAGGATGTAGCTGGCCTCTTTTCAGTGGTAGCCAGTGACAGGACAAGAGGCAAAGGGCACAAACTGAAACACNAATTTAAGTATCTTTCAAAACTCTGGTCGAATCTTATCTCATTGCACTGAAAAAAATTCACTAGAAAAGTACAAAAGATACAAAGGTGCAAAACAAACAAACAAACAAACAAACCAAAAAAAAAATCAGGCTACTTTACTTCTGTGAAACATTTGTACCCTGGTCTGTGTTACTATCCTGGCCTGCATTAGGCAAAGTATTGCCAGTAGGTTAAGGGAGGTGATCCTTCCCCTTCACTCAGCACTGGTGAGGCCACACCTCAAAGTACTGTGTCCAGTTCTGTGCTCCCCACTATGAGACAGACATGGATGTACTGCAAAGAGTCCAATGAAGGGCCACAAAAATGATGCAGGTACTGAAGCATCTCTCCTATGAGGAAAGGTTGAGAGGGCTGGGACTGTTCAGTCTGAACAAGAGAAGGCTCAAGGGCGATCTTATCAATGCATATAAACACCTGACAGGAGGGTGCAAAGAGGATGTAGCTGGCCTCTTTTCAGTGGTAGCCAGTGACAGGACAAGAGGCAAAGGGCACAAACTGAAACACAAGAAGTTCCTTCTGAACATCAGGACACGCTTTTTCACCATGAGGGTGACTGAGCACTGGCACAGGTTGCTCAGAGAGGTTGTGGAGACATTCTCCTTGGAGATATTCAAAAACCATCTGGACATGGTTCTGGGCAAGTGGATTTAGGTGGCCCTGCATGATCAGATGACCTTTACGTGGTCCCTTCCAACCTCAACCTTTTTGCAATACTGTGATTTCTGTCATCTAGAGAAAAATGCTGAAGGGTGTGGTTAGGCAATAAATGTTTAATTATCATTATAGGCAAGCTGCAGTGGATAGATGTACAGGGGCCAAAGACTCTTTAGCTTATCCAATACACAACTGAATTTCTACCAAGAATGCCTCCAGTGAAAGAAATTACTTCTTTATGAATTCTAGATTCTTGTTTCCCTTTCTGTAAGGGAAATTAACGAGATTTTTGTCTTACTAAGAAATGCTGAACAAGTATCTTCATTAACATCTAATTCATAGCTCTTGAATAGAAATACAAAAGAACATTAGGAATACGATTAGATATACAGATGCAAGAAAACAGAGAAGAGAATAGAAGTTGCTCAAAATTTAACCCTCTCTGTCTTCAAACTGCTGACCATCTGAGGTGAAAACCAACTGATCTGAGTACCTGATATACTGTATGAGACAGAAAGAGACAAAAAACAGAACCTCAAAACTGTTTTAAAAAAGTTTAAAACATTTCTTTTTAGGAGCTCTTTGCTGCTGTTTTAACAGTACATTCTTAATTGACACAGTGTTTAAATCTGATCTGGTTCAAATTATTTATGTTTTTTGTAAAGAAAATGTTTGGAAGTGTAAGAATGAAACATTTATCCCTGAGTGTTAGTTTGTATAAGACCACCAACATTTTTTTTTTTAAAGTTCAACTATTTAAATTCTATTTACACCTATACAGTGCGAAATAATTCAGTGTTCTGCACTTTATTCATGTTAGAATGGTAATCTCACAGGAGCCAGCTGGTCATTTGGTTCTCTTGAGAAAGAGCTGATCACTCTGAAAAACAGACACTTGGCAGAAGTTTGAAAAAAATATTTTGCTTTTTTCGTTTTAAATCTTCAAACATAGACTGAGAAATTTAAGAATAGGCATGCAAACCTTGATAGCAGTGTTTATTGTTTTCAGCATATAACAAAACAACAAGAATAGTTCCTAGTCTTCAACTCTGAAAGAGCAGGACTTCAAGGCCTATTTTATCCACATTCACAGAAACACACAGGGTTTCTGACTGGAATTCTAATAAGCACATTACACAAATTTCAATGAAATAAATGAGATTCAGAAATGCTCACATGACCCTATCCCTGTGAAAAACATTAAGTAGATAAATAAATGTAGCCAAGAATCTGAAGGTCTACGTCCCTGCCACACCATGAAAGAATACATCAAAGCTTGACTATCCATTGAAGTCCAGCCCCATATACTTCACAGAACTGACGACTTGACACCACCTGCTAACCCAACCCTCTCCCAGTACGGAAGTTCATCCATACAGTTCACAAGTCAAGCACAGAAGGTGAACCAACACATTTGTGTGCTCCTGACACTTCTAGCTTTGCTGTTTCTCATGACCTTTCTTCTGGTTAACTACAGATGAGATTGAAAACAGTGATCATAAAGATCCATCAAGGGCTGTGTCCAAACAACAACATGCATGATGTATATAGTTTTAATTCTGGGGTTACAAGACAGAAGTTTATATGCCTCTGACTGAGGGAGAACAGTTCTCAGGGTACCCACCTACTACCAGTGTTAATGCACTTCTATGAAGCATTTGATTTCATGTAGTTTGAGACACATGAGTATGTTCTAAAACTGTTCTAAATCTTGAATTTACCTTTAAGACTAAAAAGCTATGAATATAACTTTTTTTTTTCTGTTTATTTTAAACTTACAGCTCTACAGGTTTGTACAGATTGCATATGGCCTGTAGTAATTGTACATATATTCTAACTGTGGCAATATTGTTAAATATTTTTAGCTTTTGAGCACTAAGCAGATAAAAAAGATTTCTCCTAATATGTCATTTTAGATTATCTCTTATTAACAAAACACCACCTTGATGCAAGGTTCTTACTGCAATGACTGTGAATAAAGCACCAATTTTTTTTTTTTTTTCCTTAGATTGTGTTAAGTGTGTTTATTCTGGGGTCATGACAGGTTTTTTTTTTCTTTCTCCTTTTTTTTTTCCCCACAAGAATGAAGTCGTAGTGTCTGAGTGGTAGATGAAAATGATACACTGATCATATTCTCCTCTGAAGAAGATGGGCAATGTCTCTCTTGGATTAAAAATACCTGTAAAACTTTGTTTTTCTGTGTGTTGCTAAGTGTATCCTGAATACAAAAGTAGTTATGAAAATTAGTCACTACTTTTTAAAGGAGACAATAAACTGTTGTAAAAGTTCAGAATGGCCTGAACTTTCCCCCAAATTAGTAAGTGTATTCTCCTTGGAGTAAATGGTCATAGGTTGCTTTACTCTGAAGCTTACTATCATGAAGTAGCGTTTTTTCTTTCTCAAAAAAGCAAAATTCTTCCTCCACCCTATGTTTACCCATCATCAGCCAAAAAGAATTATGATTTGCAATGTTTCTTAACATATAGAAATACAAAATGGAGACGAATGTCAGTTTTATAGGTTTATATGTAAAAAAAAACCTAATTAATGTTTATAAGTTTTGATCAAATAAGATACATAAATCCAAATTTTGACATATTCTTTAGAAACCTTAGCAATCATTTATTATAAAATTCAATTTAATGTATGAGTAACATGGTTGTTATATATAATTTATGAAGGGACACCTGAACAAAGCTGACTTACTCTTAAAGAATTAGAGAAATTGGGAAAGGTCTAAAACTTTAAATCTTCAACAGAAGTTCAGGTTATTTTGTTCTATCCAGTTGTTCAAAAAAGTATGAAAAATCTGGAAGACAAAATACATCTAAGCAGAAAACCAGTAAGGGCTACCAAGAGATGGAATGAATATTATGTCTGACAAAGAGAAGGAGCTGGCAACCAAAAATCAATGGATTTGAAGTGAGAAATAAGAAATTGTGCCTACTTAATGGGCAAGACCATGAGGGTCTTGCATCATCATTTCCTTTTAGGACACAAGATTTAATACTGATGCCAGAGGGAAAAGAATGAAATAAAGGAGCAAGCTTTATTGTAAAATGTGCTTTCATCTCCTCTTGCTCTAACTTCCGTGTTATCCCCAGAACTTACTTTAACACCCTGGATGGGTACAGCCTGTTGTTGTGGTTTAACCCAGCAGGCAGCTAAGCACCACACTCAGCTGTTCACTCACTCCCCCGCAGTGGGATGGGGGAGAGAACTGAGAAAGGGTAAAAGGGTAAGAACTCGTGGCTTGAGATAAGTACAGGTTAATAAGAAAGGGAAGAGAACAAGAATAAAAATCGAAGAAAAAAGTGATTCACAACACAATTGCTCACCACCAACCAACAGATGCCCAGCCAGTCCCCCAGGCAACGCAGCTCCCTTGGCCAACTCCCCCTGTATTTATTGCTCAGCACGACATCATATGGTATGGAATATCCCTTTGGCCAGCTTGGGTCAGCTGTACTGGGTGCATCCCCTCCAAGCTTCCTGTGCATCCCCAGCCTCCCCGCTGGCAGGGCAGTAGCAGAAGCTGAAAAGTCCTTGGCTCCGTGTAAGAACTGCTCAGCAACAACTAAAACATCAGTGTGTCATCAACATTATTTTCACCCTAAATGCAAAACACAGCACCATACCAGCTACTTTGAAGAAAATTAACTCTATCCCAGATGAAACCAGCACACGTGTATGGCCACAGTAAGTCATAGAAAGGCTCCTGTTGCCCCTCCACCACTGCCAATTTTAGCCAGATTTGGACAACTCATACAATTAGAGACTTCTAGCTTTCTCTACTCTGTTCATCTTTTTCCTTCTCCAGCTAANTTCTTTCTCCACGTACTTTCCCTTTTCCTTTTTTTTTTTTTTTTAATTTTTCTTCTTTTGTCTTTTCCCCTTGGTTAAAAAGCATCTTGAATATAGATATTGCCACATATTTCTTTGCTATGAATAAGAAAGTAGTCTATAAACAGTGAGAAGTGTCTTCAGCAACACAGTGCTGGTGTAGGTTTGCTCAGTCAACAAAGCAGTCGATAGGATCAGCTATATCTATGTATACAGGTGATGTGTCTACTTGATAAAGTAACATGTTGGAACCATTTTTAGCTTTACTCTGATACTCTGCTTTCTTTTGGTATTTTATTGTAATATTTTATTGCTGTTTTTATTCTTTGTTTATATTATCTGTTACAGAAGTTCACTAAAAATGGAAATAGTTGTCTGATAAAGCAGTGCTCATCAGCAGTCTCTTCAGATAGTATCTGAACAGTAATTCCAGTACTTATTTCCTGAGAGTCAATACAGTTTACAACAAGATAATACTGACTGGATATTTAAGTTATGTTTGAGTTCAGAAAACTGAGTTGAGACAAAAGCAATGCCGGAAAGCTGACAGTAACAGATTGATACACTTTGAAACAGTGAAGATACAAAAACTTGGATAAAAATGCCTTCCATGTGAACATTTTTAAACAGCTGAATTATATGAGCTCTACTGATGAGGTATATATCAGGAAACATAACAAGTTAAAAAAAAAATTAACTATTGTAATTTTCTTTTGTCTGTTATTTTAAATATTGTGCTTACTTCACGCAGTGAACTACAGCTTTGATATCGTTTTCTTAAAATCAAAGGAAGTTGCACCTAAATAAGAACAAAGAATTTTTTTAAAGAGATGATGGCATAAATTTATAAATACTCTGTTGTTATTAGTACTGATGGATGAAAATTTTGCAGAAGTATGATTTTACATCAGAACCCACTGACTCTTTGACTTAAAACTGTCAACAAATAAATTGAGAAAATACAAAGATAAATTGCATTAAAATCATCTTATAAAGTGTGTGACAACTGGATAATAGATTTCCTATTTTAGAGAAAAGATTATTAACTGTTGAAATATTCTGTTTCTGTTTTTTGTTTTTAACTAAACAATTGTGCTAAATGTTTTCAACTTTTAAGAAGAAAGGTAAAATGACAAGAAGTATAAAAATGCGTATGAAATGTCTAATAATTATTGAACTTTCTCACATAGATGCGCATGAAACTTTTTCAAAATATCAGAAATTGTTAGGAAAGAACAAAACTACCTTTCAGCTTATCCTAATACTATTTCAGAGGGATGCTTTTTCCAGTGTTTACTGGGATCTGATCTAGTTAAAGTATTTTCTCTTATAGAAAACACAGAAACTTCTACACCCAAAGACTAATACTCCCTTTATCCATCTACTAACATAAATAAAACTTAAACTACATGGAACAGATAGTTAATATCTCTCTAGCGGGTATGTGCTAGCGTAGCTTGATAAAGTTTCTTTCTATAGCAGGATGTAATAAAAGTAAGAGTTAGGTCTATTCACAACCAGTATTTAATGTCTGTATTATGACAGAAGATCGATCGCTCAAATCCCCCTACCTTATCTGTCAAAAATACAGTGCTATGAAGACATATTTAATTCACTGTGTCTGAAGCTATTCTAAGATATATCTGTCAAACTTAGGGAAAAAATTTAGACACAATGCAAAACTAAAGGTTTTCAGTGGATTTTCCAAATAATTCAGAGATGTGTGCAACTTGAAGTCTTACATCCCATCACCTGCAGCACTATGCATTCACACCTCATCGCCTAGAGCATTGTGTATTCACTTAATCTGTTGTGCATAAACCAGCCCTCTAATACATTTATGCTTGTATAAAAAGTAAGTCTGCTTGATTTCATCTGGAAGTCCCTCTCATTGGAGAAAATATGAAGATGCATTGCATAAAAATGGCATGTGTTTAATAACATGTTTTTGTCGTTGGCAAAATGAATATGAGTCAACAGTGTGCTCTGGCAGCCAAAAGGTCCAACCATATCCTTGGGCTAGCGTTGGTAGCCTGTCGAGGGAAGTGATTGTCTTGCTCTACTCTGTGCTGGTGTGAGCCCTCACCTCGAGTCCTGTGTGCAGTTTTGGGTGCCACAAGAGAAGAAGGACATAAAACTATTAGAAAGTGTCCAAAGGAGGGCAGCAAAGATGGTGAAGGGTCTAGAGGGGAAGACGTACGAGGAGCTGCTGAGGTCACTTGGATTGTTCAGCCTAGAGAAGGGGAGACTGAGGGGAGGCCTCATGGCGGCCTGCAGCTTCCTCACAATGGGAGTGGAGGGGCAGGTGCTGATCTCTTCTCTCTGGTGACCAGAGGTGGGACCCGAGGGAATGGCATGAAGCGGCAACAGGGGAGGTTCATGCTGGATATTAGAAAAAGGTTCTTCACTGGTGGTCAGGCACTGGAACAGGCTCCCGAAGGAAGCAGTCACAGCACTGAGCCTGCTGGAGTTCAAGAAGTGTTTGGACAACACTCTTAGACATGCAGTTTGATTTTCAGGTAGTCCTGTGTGTAGCCAGCAGTTGGACTCGATGATCCTTGTGGGTCCCTTTCAAGTCGAGATATTCTATGATTCTATATTCAGCTGACAAACTGAGTGGTGTGAAGCCACCAGGTCTTTCCATAAGCTTGCAAAGGAAAGACTTGTAACAGGCTTCTTTTTTCCCCCCGCTGTGTCCAGAATTGACACCAAATTAGCAAGAACCTTCAGCAGAGTTTAAGGCATAGTACTGTCTTCTTCCAATTTACATATTGCATGACTTGTGCTACCACCTACCCTAGGTTTACAGAGACATACTCAGTGCCTGGGCAGTTATTCTCAGTTATTCTCTTGGTTTGCTCCTAAAACCAAGGCTGTATACAATTAATACTTGTGGTGAATTACATTACAACTAATGATGAACAACGTCTCCTTCTGAAGCTGCTACAAGTAATCTTAGCTCTAAAGTAACATGCATTCTTTTTTTTTGAGTTCTGACCAGGGCAAAGAATGTGCCTGCAAGACTGAGTCTCATGTCCTGAACCTGACAGTTCCAAAAAGTATCTCAAATTTTAGGTGTCTGCACTCTCAGGTATCCATATTTTAGAAAGTCAGATACAGATACTGAGGGGTGCTGTGTATTCCCAGCTCCCAGCAAAACAGCTGACTATATGAGGAGCTTAATTGAAATCACACTAAAGTGTTTTCCACAGGTGAAAACTGCCAAAAAATTTGGTTTTACTCCCAAATGGTCACATGCTCATTATCTAATTCATAAAAGGCATTGTGCATTTGTGCTTTCATTTAAAATTCAGCAAACAATCTCGAATGCTCCTTTTGTTCTTGACGCTATACTTATGGAAAATCAGACAAGTCTGAAATCCAGAAACTATAAGCAATAAGAGAGCAGTCATAGGAGAGACATTCAGAGAAAAGAACTGACAGTGGAGGGCTGAGAAAAATTAGGTCAGCAAGAGAAAGGTTGCAATAATAAACAGCTGAAAGACACAGAGTTTACTAGGTTCCTTTTGACTCTCCTAGTACAGCAGTCGATAAAAGGGTGGTACTGAAGAAGTTTACTAATATTGTTGCCCCAGTTAAACAACAATTTAACAAATGATTGTTAAACAACAATCATTTAACGTAAGACATCAACAAGCTCATGGAATGTAAGTTACAGCTCAGCAGAAGCACAAGAGAATTCAGCTTAATTTGTGACCATAGATTCCCTTCAGTATGTTGTAGCCCAACAGGCTTTTCTCAGATCAGAGATTGCCAACATCTTATACCATAAGCAACTGCAAAAAAAATTCCCCCACCTTAAAGAAAATGAACAACTACCTTCCCTGACCAGTCCATGTTAACTGAAAATTTTCTTCTCTCTAGTGTTCATTACCACTTAACAAAATATTTTGGGTCTGCTTTTCTTTCTTTTACCTTAAAAAGTTTACTTAAAATGTTTAATCCACAGTTCATAAAAACCAAAGGTATTTACCTGCTGATGTTAGAAGGCTATAGGTAGAGGAACACATTCACTGCTATACAAATTAGTACATGGTTGACTTCAAGCAGCATCACTAAGCTTGCTACATAAATGCTAGCTGTTGCTAATCAAATCATTATGTTTTAGGTAAGGAAATCATTGTCCCTCTAAGGATTATTTTTTTTACAACTGCAGTCGTAGAAAGTTCTAAAAGTTCCCAAGTTCTTCAATTTATTTAAAGCCAAAAGGGCAATTAAATATCTATGTTCTATAAGAAAAAGAAAGCAAGCAAGAAAGCAAGCAAGCAAGTAAGAAGCAAGTCCATACTGAAAGAATTAAACTTCAATTACTTTATGCATCTGAAAACAAAAAATAGAGACATTACCATGCAAGGAATTAAACTTTTTTTTTTCATAAATCAATATAAAAATATAAAATCATGATTGGTAAAATCTGGTGAATATACAGAATTGAGAAGTTACAAAAAGTTATTTTATGTTTTCATATAGTACTTATCCAATTTTACTGTAAATTTATAAATGATAAACAAAGTCCAGATGTCCCATAAATTCTTAATTTTTAAAATGCAGATACATTTTTTCACATTTCTATATCCATTTTGCTAAAGTCACAAGTAATATAAACACGGGATAATATATAGGTTCTAACCATCTCCTGTGTATAATGGCATTCCTAAAAAATCAAAACTATTGTATTTTAAAGGATTTTCTTTCACATGTACCATAATCTGCAACAAGTATAAATGAACACTTATTGAGCAATCTCTGAATACCTTCTCTATTCAATGGGCAATCTATGAAGCCATCTAAAGATCCAGATGAAGCCATACTAAAATGTAATTACAGTAAAATAATAACGAACTATATTCAAAAGAAAAATATTCAGTATTCGATTGTTTTGCTGTGCAGCTCAGAACAATATGAGAAGAAATACTGCAGCATCGTGGAGCCTATAACATTTTGTCATCTTCTAATAAAAATGGTTACATCTGAATAGAGAAAATATTTTACCATTTGTGCAAGACATTTTCCCTACCATTTGTGACAGCTTTTGACAGCCTTAGAAATGCTTAGACTAAAAGAACAGCAGCAAAGAATCCAATCTGAGAAAGCTTATGTGATTCCTGACGCCATTATAACTGAAGCCACTGAATCTGGGGGTTACTTAGTCAAGCTGAAAATTTGTTTTCTTTTAGTGTAATTCACTGTTACATGAAACAGGCCCAGAAGATCATATGACTTCCTATCTTCCTACAGACCTTTAACAGTTACAAGAACTGTTGGACTGGATAAACACCAGTGGGACACCAAGGGTACCTTTGTCTCATTCTCCATTAGTTGTACCTTGAGAAGAGGCTAGAGAGAACAGCAGGTGCACCCTGTCAGAGGGCACTCACTCTGCAGTGAGATAAGCATGAGGCAGACCCTTCTCAGCCACAAGAGAAGGCATACCACGTCACTCTTACGGGATGGAAAAACATTAATATTTTTCCTGTTTTAGAGGATTTGGAGAAAAAATTGGCAGCATGCTTACCTAATTCTCCAACGCTCATAAAGATGGGACTCTAGTGTTAAAATATGACATTGTGTAGAAACTCATCTCACTATGGAGATATACTGCATATAAATCCCAAGGCACATTTTTACCTTAGAAAAACATTATTATGAAAAGTTAAGTTTGGTCATTTCCCTTTAGTAATGTTGGCTGTTTAATATATGCAGTCTCATAGCAAGACTCTATTTACCATTTCGCTTAAAAGAAAAATACAAAATGTATCATCTTCAGCTAAACTTCAGCAAAAGAACAGAATAAATTGAACCAAGCCTAGAAGTTACTGCATCCTTAATATATGTTTTATTCCAGACATGCAGGAAAATAAACATCAGTGAGGCCCTTCAGGCTCTAACTCAATGGCACAGAGCCAAAGCCCACACTCTGAAATCTGCAGAAGTTTTTTCTTTCATGAGGAAAAAAAACCACCTGATTTCTCAAGTGAGTAACTCATCATGGACAAATAGACCAATGGTCACTTAAAGAAATACAAGAAAAGAATATGCTGGGCAAAACCATCACAAGCGTTCATTCAGGCAAAAAAACATTACAGGTGAGACTGCTGTGATTAGACAGAAACTTTTAATTGTATTTACCTGTACATTACCTTCCTTACTTCATAAAAAAAGGATACTAGAACTTCACTCAGTGTTCTACTTTTCTAGATGTTTATGGATCCTAAGAATAATTTTCATCCTCATATAAACCGATTACAGACAACTATGCAAAAACCCTTTCTGCAGGGGGTGTGGGTAAATACTGGAAAATCTATCAGAAAATGTTAGTCTGCTCTCTTCCACAAGAGAAGAGTTAGACCTGACTTTAATAAACCTTATAAAGAATCTGCAAGATTTTATCATATTTGGCCTTACATTTTGTATATACATTCCACAAACAAGTCATAAAAGAGATTTTTCAAATGAACCAGCTACATACACCCTTCTAAAGGAAATACTGAATGATTGAAAAAAATGTTCAAGTGTAATTGAAAACTGTCTGAGTATACAATTGAACAACGTGGTGGGGCATGTATTCACAGAAAATATACTTGTTTTTCTCTGACTTTGATTATATATTCATTGCCAGATAAAAAATGAACCTGTAAGGAACACACATTGCTGCTGCAGTTCACAAAGCTGCAGTGCTTGAGAATATCTACCAGTAACATCATTACAACTAGAAATGGAAAAATAATGGGCTTTTCAGTTTGCTGCCAGTTTCAAAGAGTTGATAGGAAAAATATGTTTTGTTACAAACTAACTAAAAGTTAAAAAATAAAAAATAAAGATATATGTTAGGTTTTAATATCTAACTTAAAAACTACCAGGTACAGGTGCCCAGGTGGTGGCAGGGGCTGCCAGGCTGCTCTGTGCAGTAAGGCCGGGGCTGCCCCGTGCCAGACACAGCCAGTTCCAGCCGGCTCCAACGGCCCCACCGCAGGGCACGGCTGGGCCCCTCAGCCACGGGCGGGCGCCTCGGGGAGAGCGGAGCTCAGAAAGGGCAAAACGCTGCCCGGCAGGGAGGAAAAGAGTGCGAGAAACAGCCCTGCCAGCAGCCAGGGGAGGAGGTGCTCCAGGCGCCCGAGCAGAGCTTGCCCTGTGGCCCCTGGAGAGCCCACGCTGGAGCCAGGGAGAGGTGTGAGGAGGAAGGGGTGGCAGAGAGAAACCACAATGACCATACCCCCATGCCCCTCATGCTGCTCAGAGGGCGGGTAGGAGTGTCAGGAGTGAAGAGGTGAAGTTGAGCCTGGGAGAGGGAGGATAAGGAAAGATGTTGTTTTAATGATTGTCTTTGTTTCTCACTACTGGAATGTATTTTAACTGGCAATAAGTTAAATTAATTTTCCCCGAGGTGAGTCTGTCTTCCTTGCAATCATAATTTGTATGTGTTCTCCCTGTCTTTTTTGCAACCCACAAGCTTGCTTTCTCCCTTGCTCCTGATTGAGGGACTGGGTGGGCAGTTGGCCATTAACCAAGGCAATCCCGCCACACAAAACAAGCGTGCACTTTTTTCTATTTAATACACTAGTAAATTTTTTGAAGAAAATACTTTTTTTTTTTAAGCATAAGCTCATGTCACATCTTTCTGAAATATTCTGTTTAGGAGAAAAAAGCAGTTAAACAATAAAGTTAATTTGTGTTTGATGTTGTGTTTTTTTTTTACTCCAGGAAAACCAAAATATTTCCAAGAACTTTCTTTCTGTTTCCACCTCAATCTTCTGATTTAAAAAGTAAGCTTTTTAGCCACTACACAACTGCTATTTTTTTTTCTTATTTTTAAAATAGAAGACACATGTTTTAAATGTGAATTTGTACCTACTACCAAAACGGACCCATATTTATTACTGTTAACAACCAGAGGTATCAAATGGGCTCTTCTCACTTACTTTCATACTTCACCGACTTTCATGTACATAGAAACAATCACAACCATCTCTAGCTGGGAAGGGGGCAGGGGAAAGCAATCCCTACTGGGAATACTTATAAAGAAAAATGGCATATTTTGTCTTAAATTTGCAAAACTCTGCTGTTTAAAGACTACCATGGAACTAAAAATGTATGGGTAATAAAAAGTACCAATTTTCATCATCCTTAAGAAAAAAATCCCCTTCATGTCAAAAAGCTAGCAAGTATGTTAACAAAGAAGCAGGCTTTCAAATACAGCACATATTCAAACAGGTCTTTAAAAGTTTGCAATGAAAATGTTTGACAGTTCATTTCCCTCACTCTCCACAGTTTAAATGTGAGTGTTCACCAGGCACCTTTAATATCAGAGAGAATATCAAGCTATGTTTGCAGCTGCTGAACTGTGACAACGGCTAATAATCAAACACATAGACCTAAATATGTATAGAGCTACCTAGTATAAAAATACTGAAATTTAAGAGAAACAGGGTAAAAAAAGTTTGGATGCTTAGGGGAACTCCTAACTGTCCTATCCACTGTCACAAGCAAAGCTATGAAGCTCACACAGACCTCTGCTAAACAATTTTTTCAATTCTATGATTTCTTCCCAGAATTAAAAGCAATTTTACTTACAATGATTTAATAGAATTGCTACAAATACAAGAACATGATTGCACAAAATATACACTTCAAAATGGTTTCTCCTATCTACCATTTAATATTTTTATGCAGTTGTACCACTTAGATGGTCATAGAATTCTGACTGGACAACTTAGTGGCACATTTATTATGAGTAATAAAATATCATGAGAGGAGGTAGGGAATTGTTTACATGGATTATGGGACCACATTAGTACCCTCACCATTTAGGTGAATATTCACATAGGTACCAAAAGTGTAATAGAAGAAATATGTATGCATACATATGGAAATATATTTTATTCAGCATAGGGTGTTCCAGTGGCCATCATGTCACTTCAGTGGTCTTTTGAGCATGAGGTTTTGTTTTGTTTTGTTTTTGTTTGTTTGTTTTTAAATGCTATGCTGATGAAACAAAATGTCCAGTGTAGGCCAAGTCAAAGTTGATCAGATTCCATACAAGCGAAATAACAGTGGCTTTTTACCTGCTTTAAATATTCCCTTTGATGTTTAGATGCAATCAATAGTTCTGAAGAGGATGGAGCTCTTATTAAGTATGTATGGCAACCACATGAGAGAATGAGGGAGACATGGATAGTTAGCAGCAATGGCATGAAACCACGCAAAGGAGATTTCAGGTAAGTATCACAGAAAATTTCCTAACAATGAGTACAGCTGAATGTGGAATTAACTGCCAAGGAAAACAATGGCTTGAGTCAGAGTTGCTGCAGGCAGATAGGATTAACTAGGCCAAGATCTGTTCAACCCATAATTTTTAGCACTTCAGTATTTTCAAAACAATTCTTGCAAACGTTCATTTCAAACCCTCATGGCTTATCCCTTAACAGCATCTCCAAACCTTATTTTTACTCATGTAAATGTTTACATGACCAAGGTTTTGTTCACAGTGCTATCCGGAGAATAAATGTTCTCCATACAAATGTTCACTATTTCATAAAACCCTAACGTCTGTGTTCGTTATTTTTCCTTCTTTTCTCTCACTCCTTAAAAAAAATCAGTCATCCAGCTGAAAACTGAAAGAGTAACATTTGACACAGCACGATACAAGTAGTATAGCTAACAACTGAAATGAACGGTTTGCTAACAGAGCTGAAATGACATTTGTTCACTTTCACTACTTCATAAGGATTAGCAAATAGATCTGGTCAATGAATGGAAAAAGCTCAGTTTGCAGTCACTCATGGAGCTTTATCGTTGTTCTTGCTATCTATTTGCCTTATGTATATTGAGTATTTGCGTGACTTTCTGCTGTCTCCACGTGATTTTTTTTGAACTATATCCTACACCTCAGAGATGAATAATTTGGAATTTGCAAATCCTTACTATCAGATGTACAACTGTGTCAAAAAGATTAAGGCAAAGAGTCTAGATGCAGAAAATCTACAACACAGCCATATCAAAAAAGTCCATGAGCAAAGATATCAGTAAGTCCATTCCACTCATACCATAAGATTTCAGCAGCCAGAAGTCCTCATAAGGTTATCTTAAAAAGTGCAGCCGAAGACTATGCAGTAGAAATGCTATTGCCATTTTTGTGAGCATTCATCTGCTACAGGGTGGAGATTAAAAGAACTATTCATATGGCAGTGATCCTACAGGAGGTTACTGTGATCTTCAAAAATCAGTAGTAAAATATACTATATTGTAGTTGTCATAGCCTCCAGATGCCATGACTTTGCTGCTTGTCTCAAAAATTCATAAATGTGGACATGATGGAAGACATATGTCATGTTCTTTTGCTCTCTGTCTCCAAAAGAGCGCAAATGAAAATCTGCCACCATTTTTGCCTTAACTGAGTCACTTTGCCTTTGGTTATATTGCTTTCTTCCCTATGCCTTGCTTTTTGAAAAATGATGTCAGTGCAAGTGTAAAGTCCCTTTTCCCCTTCTAAGTGTATTAAATAGCTCCTTTTAAATTAAAAGCTAAAACTCCCATTGACTACAATATATTTTTTGTTTTATAATAATTTGTTTGCTGTTGTTTCCCAAGCTTGTTTTTCTCATGCAACTCTTCCATTAACATAGCCAATAAACAAGTTATTTACTCACTATTATTATTATTAATTAGATGTAGTCAGTTTTGCCCTATGGAGAATTAAAATCTTTTCTAAATTTGATGTCACCACTTATTCACGAAGAGAAATGTAAAGTTAATTCTGAATCTTGTTGCAGAGGGAGCCCCTAATTCTTTTTTCTAATCGTAAGGTTAAAAATTTTGCCCCTGCCAAAAGACACATCTGCATGGAACAATGTAGTTTTACACAATTGGCTCCAAATGATGCATTTGAAGACAAATTTGGAACTCCTACACCTTACAGCCTTGTTCTGATAGTCCCACCAAGGTGCTGCCTTCCTCTCTTTTAACACAGTGAAGTTTTAGTTTTTCTTTTCGACTATTCTGCTATCTACTGATACTGCATTTCAGGGACAGCCTAACTGATTCCCGCATCTAAAATCCACACAGCATTTTAGGAGAGTTTTTGAAACAAAAGTTCCTATACACATAAATGTGAAATCTTATAAATCACTGATAACGCAAACTGATAATGCAAACAGCCCAACACTACTCTCCAAGCAAAACTACAAAGTTATGTTTGGCTAGCTCAGTTCATCTGTGAAGACACATTTTATCAGTATTTTTATAGTCTCATACATTGTTCCCTTGGCAGATGCTTTTTATTCTCCTCCAGAAATATACAGTCTGTCAAGCAAGCAACTTTTCATTAAATGACTGAAATCATTTTGTCAACAAACTACGTTTTGCTTTTTTCCCACATTTAAGCCTCTAAAAGCCTAACCTTTTTGAGTAAGAATCAACTTTAGCACAGTTCCACAGATAACAAGTACAGTTTTTTTTACAAATGTATCTAGCACCCATGAGTGCCCTCAGCACAGCACTACAAACACCACAGCGAGTTTGATTTGATTTCTTTGCTAAGTTACACCTGCTGTTCAGAAATTATTTGAAGTTTAATATACATTTTTAAAATGGGTCTTTAATTCACTGCATGAAATAGGAAAAATAATATCAGAACTCTATTCTTTGAGGTTCACATTGGTGTTTAATGAAAGCATACAGACTTTGGGCTATCTATCCAAATCAAATCAACAACTGAAATCACAAGGCATTTTTGCTAGTTAATTAGCACAATTGCTAGTTTGGATGGCAGAGTGCTCCAATATGCCTTAAATCACCCAATGAAGTCGATGGATGAGACTTAAAGATGTGTGCTCAACTTATTCTAACACTTGTTTTTTTAAAAGACAAATCTCACTTATCTCCTTCCAGCTAAAATACCTACAAGCAGGATACTGCATTAAAATTACATAGAAATAGGTCATCAGACACTTATTTTTTTGCAGGCATGTAGACCTTCTTTAAGCACTGGCAGGATCAAATTCAAGGAATGGCATTTAGAAACTACCCTTGCTTTTCTTAAAACATAATCAGTTCTGCTCTTAACCATTATTCATTTGGATTTCAAAAGAAATTCTAAAGTCATATTCAAATACTAAAGGAAAAGCCTCTGAAAAACATGTCAGATATTTAGGCAATCTGAGCTACTTTGAACGAATTCTTATTTGCTTTATTTTTACCTTTACCACCAGGCAATGAATTATGTCCTGTTTCCAAGCTCTTCCCCTCAAGACCCGATATGAAAATTTTCTGAATACTATCTTTTCCTCAACTGGCCTGTTCAAGGTTAAATAATAGTCTTCTGCAAAAACAACCATGAAGATCAAAAGGAGTGACTTCAAAGCACTACTGCGAAGTCCAATGTTGCATCTCCCACAGAAGAGCTAAATAGCAACTCAGAGTTAAGGTTACATTAAATATTAATTTAAGCCCCGGGCAATGTAATTAGCAATCCTGGAATAGCTTAGTCTATTTTAGCACAAAGTACTTGAGATTCAGATTTAATCTGAGATCCAAAGACAGTTTCTATTTAGAATTTAAAAGAAGGGATTATCATGGAAAAACTTACAGTAGGAGCAGCCATAGACCTCAATTCTCAGCCCAATTTGGCCCTCTCCATTCCAGTCCAAAGGAACGATACGTACATAGCGAGCAACAACTGGGTGTTGTAAATCATGTCGGACCACGCTATCAGAGTTTGTATTTCCAGGAAATGCCTACGGGAAAGAAGAAGAAAATTACTGTATTACATCTATCTCACATGCTATAAAGGATCCATTATGAAGAAAAACGTTAGCCAGTGAAGTCCTCTGAGTGTCTACTTAACACTTAAATTTGGCTTAAATGCTTTCTTTGATAGTGACCAAATGAACAGTGGATTTAAAAAGTTTCACAGTGTTCATAACAATGTCAAAACAGCAGCATTGGGACCTCCTGTCCTCTTTCTTTGTAACAGATATGCTGAATTCACAGAACAGCTACTGCTAGGTAAGAAAATACTTCATTCTGCATCACTGATATGTTACTTGGTTATTAAGATGTTAATAAAAGTGTCCACCCCAAAGTGGTTGTTCTGTGGAAGAAGATACCCATCCTCTAACAATTAGATTACACTTACCAGTCATTTTTCCTGTAAATTGAAACACTGACATAACCTGTTTCCTACAACAGACATGGAACCCTTCAATTCTCAAATCTCCAAGAATACAAAAATCTTCCTTTACTTTTGATGTATTAACTGCTGGAAAGTGAGTGTCCAGTTTCCCTCCTAACCATAGCTGTCACCCACAGCAAAGCCCATCTCTAGTTAATAAAACTTTGGAAGTCAGGAAAGGACACAGCAGTTCTCAAGTGAGTTTTGAAAATGACTGAAGTAAATATTTAGTGCTTGTTTTGTAGTTTTGTACCTCTTGGTAAAAGGTTTCATAGCATCCAGCTTAAAAGTAAACAATACCTGCCAGTTAACCTTACAGATTTTTTTGTCAGCTTATGCACAATCCATTCATTCACTGATGGCAGAAAAAGACTACCATTCAGTTATTCTCAACATTTTCAAAGGAACCTTCTTACTTCTTCAAAAGTAATCTTCAGTAGAAATAAGTATCTTGAAACACTGAACAGAGTAGTCATAAATGAACAAAGAAAAGGTGACCTTTGCCATCTTAATAAATCCATATAAAATCCTATAATACATTCAAATACTGGAACTAAAAACAAATGAAGAAACAAGTGGGCTGTAAGGAATACTACTACAAAATATAGTCATCAAAAATTTGAAAGAGACAAAATTTAAGTTGACCCTTTGCATACAGATACAACAATAAATATCTTAGATGAATACTAATCTTTTACAGTGCGCAATAGATCTAGGTGGTGGTAAACATAAGGAAGATTCACAGGATCCCTTCCTTGATGGGATCAAAAAATTATAACATGTAATAGTGGTTATGTTCACCTTAATTTTTCTGTACTGCTGCTATTAATGTACTAAATAATGATGATGACACTCATCGCTTCACAGTAGAGCTTGTTAGATACAATAATTAATGTCTGTGAAGCACTTCCATATTTGAATGGTAAGCATTTATAAGGAAAATAACAGTTCTGTCTTCTGAGCTGAATAGAAGACAATAAACAACAATGGAAAGCATACACTGAATGAGGACTAAAATTCCTACTGAACAGCTGCCTGTTCTCTAAGTCCTGTTCTAGGAATCACAGAGCTTTATGCAATGAATAAAGAAGCTGATCCTTAACAAATATATTATGTGAGCATTCAAGGTAATGCTCCATATTTCAAGATAAATTTCTGTTTGGAAATGTTCTAGTTTTTTTTATGCTTGGTGTAATCTTAACAAAACTGTCTTAACATAGGTTTTGTTTCGTTGTGTTTTAAATTTGCTAAGATTATCAGGGGCAAAATCAGCTGAGTAGGAGGGCCTGATATTTTGTATATAATTTGATTAAGTGAATGATGAAGACTGATTCTCAAAGTCAGAATGATTTTCTGTAGCTCTCCATACTTTGTGTCCTGACATGTGCTTTACCAATCCTTTGTCAGAAACACTTACAGCCCAAACCAGCAGGTGTTTGACATTTTGAAGGTTCCTATTTGTCTATGATCCAGTAACATTTGCTGAATATATAAACACAGTCAATAGACAATAGGGCACTCTGTCATCAGTTTCACAGATAATTAACATGCATTCCATTTAGTCTCCAGCAGAACAATATCCTTTAAATACAGCCTTCATTTAGATAAATATGGTACAGTAATACGCACTCTGTGGATAATGCAAACATCAGGCCAAAATCCATCATTGCAAGGCTGAAAAATCAATTTACAGGAGCTTGTGAATTATGTACTCTTGCTGTAAAATTTCCTTTTCTGACTGAGATTTGTACACGGGCTCAGAAAATCAGGTTTTCATTAAAAATTGAGTTTATACAATTTGCAAAGCCACATGTTTGCCAAGGTTAACAAACAGTTTAATAAGATTTAAAAGTATAATTTAAACCCACATAACATTGGATTTTTTTATTTTAAAAAAAACAGGGAGTGAGTCTTTGACTAAAAAATATAGAAATGTACAAGAAAAAAAACCCTTTACAAAACTGTTCTTCAGGAAAAGCTGGAAATGCCTATATAAACTAAACAAGATATCCAGTTATTAATCTCACAAACTTACTCAAGTATTATTGCCAGAAGCGTTCTTTTCATGGGTACTGCAGTTTTTCTTTAAGCCAAACTGGGAAAATGACCAAGATGGCTCACATGTCTGTAAAACAGGTAGCACTGTCTCATCAGCCCAGTTCTGAAATCCTGTTTTCTACAAGCCACTTTTTGTTCTTATATTGGACACCAAATTCTTTTGTTCTTATATCGGATACCAAATTCTTTAAGCTGCTTTATGCTTTAAGCTAATACTGCAACGAAAAGATCATGAGTACTCTAAGTCACAGCCACTTTTCTCAAAGACAGTACTCCACAGGACAGTAATAAGAATGCAGAAAGGTAAGAAAATATGCCTGCAATTCCTTTCTAAATACTGTTTTTGAGCATATGTTGAATGGAGTTTTCAAAAGTACTCAGAGTTTTGTAACTGCCTTCCTTAAGAGTACAATTTATCTAGCTCCATGTATTTTTCAAAAGTTACTAGAGCACGTTTATAGGAATAGGTAATATATTTTAATGGGCCAAATAACTACATTGAAAAAATAGATAAGCTGTTGGTACAGGAGCTTTCTTCAGCAGAAGCATCAGCAATTAAAGCTGTATGATCTTTGAAATTCACTTCGGCTTTACCAATATTCTTCAGCCACACTACTATACGTATAGATACACTACACATATTCAGTATAATTTTCTTTGCATAAACAAACAAACAAATACCCTGTGAGAACTGAAGTAAGTTTTTGTGAAATTTGGAAGTAAAGGTAGGGAAAGTTAAGATTCAGACTAAATTTTGATTCCTATAATTACAGCCTAATGATATTCTAATCAATAATTATAAATGCCAAAGCTAAATTATAAATTAAACATAAAATGTTAGTAACATCCAGCTCAAGAATAAAAATTAAGTAAAACTGATGAAAATGTGTTTAGTTTTCTGTAAGAGGACAGATTTGCAATACCATTCAGTACTCTATGGATACATCAATTACAACACAAAATCTTATTTTCAGTAAAATCTTTGATCACCATTTACAACAAAGGATTAAAAAGAAATTCTTATAATTGAAAACCTATCTCTGAAATAAGATGGCTCAAGACTAAATGAAATATTATTAAGTGAAAAAAGTCCTCTTTAAACAAACCTGACTTAATTCAGGTGAAGTTTCCATTCAAAGTAATGATTTATTCAGAGACAAGTATTAAAACTGCTTCAATGTATGCTCTTTCTAGGGTGATTTAAATGTAGGGCAATGCATAGCATAGTAGGATGATATTTCTTGTCCATTTCTTGTTCCTTAAAAGAGGAAGAAGGACTTTTTTTTCATTACTTTAATTATATACTTATTATTATATTTCTTGAATGTTATGTTTTGTCACTTTTGTCATTTTAAGCACAGGAGGGAATAATTTATGGGTCTGACCTTATGAAAAATAATCTAGGCTTCTAGCTTGATTTTGATACAACAACAGTGAAAACACTACAAAGAGTCCATGTTCTATGGTATTAGAGCTCTATAAATGGCTCTTGTAAACAGAAACGGGGTTTGCATGTAAAACCACATTAGTAGTGCATTGTTTTGAAATACGGAAATGTCCATAGACAGATAGAAGATGTTTGTGGAAAACACAACTGCATTTTCTTTGAGGACTCCAAGGTGATTTAGGCATGGAACGGGCTAAGCCTTAAACTTTTTGCCCAATATTCAAAAACAAATACTGCTCCAAACACTAGAATGATTACAGACTTGACAAGATGACAGCTTTAGTTACGACTGTCAGCCCTCTGTCTGCACAGCAAAAAAAATCTGGAAAACCTTATTCATAGCTTGAGTTCTCAAGACTCTGCACCCTCAAGGAGAGGAGCACAGCAGACAAGGTGCTGGGAGCTTTCAGTGGTGCTGTGGAAGGGCATTCAACATAGCAGGGAGTCCAAATCCACAGACCCTGGAAAATTCACATTATATACTGGTTCAGCACAAGCTGACTGCAATCCATAATAGATTTCAGGGAAACCCAGCTGTTTCAACAAAGCATTCATGTCTTACTACATCAACATTCTCCAGAAAAACCCATAACTTCATTAGAAAATTGAGTCAAGTCTATTTAAGTACCTCATAGCTGCTGAAACACTTCTTTGCTGGATATTTTTGAAAATCCACCCCAAATTATGATGTAAACTGAAAAAAAAAAAAAGCATAAAAGGACTGGATAAAGGAAAATGTTATGAGCTTAACCTCAAGGAGGAAGGGAAAAAGAAGAGGAAAAAACAACAGCTGTTTAATACAAAAACCAACAAAAAAAAAACACTAAAAACTGGTTGCATAAGGAAATAAAAATAGCAAATAAACTGAAAAAAAAAATGGAATAGGTTAGAAAGCAACAAATTCAGGTTTGGTCAATTTCAGCTCAGTTTTGACTCATCACTGTATTTTCATGTGCTAGCCATGTGTGGAGTAAGAATAGGTGATAGGAAGTCATAGTTTTTTGCTTAAAGAACCAGTTCTTCATTCTGTCTATTGAACAGACCCATCAGTAATACTACAGCTTGTATACTGTAGTCTTTCCTTAATAAACAAATAAATAGCATGAAAAACACAGAAAAACAACATTTCTAGAACATCCTTCATAATCATCTCAATAGAAAAAAACAGTATCTGAAAGTGGTTAAAAGCTGGAACAGGTATTTTTCTTATTCCAAATTAGGAAAACTTAAAAGATACCTTCAACAAGTGCTGAATCTCATTTTTGAGACTTGCTTATGAATTGACCAGATCACCTAATAACTCAGGATTAACAACATATGGATAAACTAACCATTCTAATGCTGCTGATGCTATTCTATGTGAATATGAACTTGATTCTACTGTCAGTAACATTGGTAAACTCCCAATTTCACTACAGTTACCCACATCCTTCTGTCAGCCACTTACAGTTACCCATGTTTTTAAGTGTATTACCACTGACTTCTGAGGAACTACTCACATACCAAAAGTTAGGAACCTGGTTAAGTACCCAGTTGAAATCAAGTCTTACATTAATATATAAGGACTGGAATGATTTCCACTGTAATAATACTGATGAGAGAAAGCAGAAAAATAGTTTAGTAAGTCAAGAAGAGCATGAGACACTTCTGCTCTCATTGTATTAGTTCAAGAGCATTTAATTCCAACATGCATTCAATGTTCACTGCATTTATATCAATCTCCTATTTCAAGTTCCATCAAGAAATAATTATTTGCTTTGCTTCTTAAAAACGGTTTATTAGTAACACAGCTGCTATGCAATCTTGTACTGAAAATATGTATGGGCATCTGTGCGTCTTTCTATGTGCCAGTCTTCTCTCGACTTTGGAGCTTACTGGGCCAATTTCAATCGCATTTGATGAAAAGAAGGAGAACTAAATATTTTGCATTTTTGTTAAAGTTTGAAAGAAGAAAAGGTGGTCATTAGGAAGAAATATGCATCTTATTAGCATCCAGTAACAGGCTTTTGATATAACTGAATAAAGCCCTTTTCTATGCTCAAAATACTTGCTAGCAATTTTGAAATAGAACCATAATTTTTGTCATGTTGCTCTATTACATTTTTTACTGATTCCTTGGGTGTTTCCTTCAGGCCCAAATTCTGTCTTTATATACTAAAAACATACTATAGCCATGTGTGTATAATTAGATGTATAATACCATTTCATCCACTACATTCAAACAATATTGCTGAAAGCTGTATTTGTTGCCTTTTACTCTTTCACATCTTAAGCCAAAACCATGATTCATCAACATAACATTTTTGACTTTTATAACACAATATGCTAACATTTCATAACCTGCTTAACCTTTGCTGCTTTTAAAAAGAGCTTGATCTCATTTACAGGAATGTTTAGTTTTTATTATTTTAACAGAAGCCTCAATAAATATTTAAGGGATAATTCTGACTTCTGCTTACAGATGGCTCCTACAGATATCAGTTTTGTACACTGATTCACAGAAAGTTTTTAATACTTGAAGACAGAGAATTGGAGGAATTGCAGAGCAAGATATGATGCCTTGAATATGAGTTTCATGTTCAAATTTATCACTTTTAACCTTGTGTATTGTTTGTAGTTTTCTTAAGAAAAACAAACAAAAAAACAAAACACACAAAAATGACCACTGTTTCCAGATGATTAATATTAACTGGATGCAAATAAAACACACGCTCTTTTCTCCTCCAGCCTTGTGGTTGGGCATTATCTTTGTTTAATTTAGTTGGAGTAATGAAGCATAGAGCTAGCATCCAAAACAGAGAACTACCTCTCCACCCTCCCCATACACCTTAAACCCAAGAATGCGTTGCTTTTTGTCATCCTTTTACATAATAATAATCATTCATACCTTTTTGTGCACAGAAATATTACCGAGTTCTTTGTACATTTTGCTAGGGAAACTGACTGCTTTCAGGTACAGGACAGCAACCCATGGTTAACTTTACATAACAAATATTTGTGGGACATCTGAGAGTGCACATGTGTATAGGCTGTTTGTTTGCTCTGCCACAAACCACCCTCTCCCTCTAAACTTTAGACTCAAGAAAGAGGACACAAATATATGGATATTGTTTTCTTTTAAGGGGCATCACAGGTGGCAGCACAGCAAATGTAGCATCAGAGTCATGCTTCTCCAGTTTCTGAAATTGAACATGATATTCCAGAGATGTGCAAAATATCTCACCAGCAAGTATCTGTTTCCCTTCTGGTGTGGACACCAAACGTAACCGAAGACAAACTTCTACTACTGCTATTCACAAAGTTAGCAGGTACTTTACAGAGATGCATAATGAACAAAAGATTCCAACCCCTGTGCTGAATCACAGAGATTTTGTCAGGATGACTCCAAATAATGAAAATTTTCAAAAATTTTTAAACCTAAAATATACATCAAATATATTAAAATAACATTAAGGTTGTGAAGTTAACACTGAAAGGTTAGAAGTAATGCTTCCTGCAGAGTCTTAATGAATTCCTGAATAACATTATGACATTCATTTATTTCCATAATCACATGCTATTTATTAGCCAGAGATTTCATACAATACTGAAAAGATCATTATGATTATCCATCCATATTTATTTTATTTTATTTTGAACCAGATCTACATTCAACAACAGAAATGGATAAGCTCGATTTGGAAGCATTTGATGATGAAAAGCTATCCTTTGGTAATTTGTTCCCAGGATTTAAGATCCAGTATTTACACCTAGATTGATTTTGTGAAAATATAACCTTTCAGCCTTTGAACAATGTTACATTTTTGCTGTCATGATCAACTGATTGCAGTATTAGTAATATTTTTTCTTTACGCATTGGGGAGTAGGCATTAACTTGCTATTAGTCTTAAGTAAACTAAACAAATTTCAACTGTCAGACAATTCAGGTCAGAGGGTAGACCCACTCCAGGGATAACCTGGACTTTCATAAAGAGTAAGACTGATATCTTCAAAATAGCTCCTTTATTTACAGGATATACTGAAACTTGTGTCCAAGCCTGTGGACTGCCAGATGCAAAAGGACTGCCTTCCATGAAGGTAACATATAGGGTGTGCCCGATAGCACAGGAGCTGAATTGTCTTTGTGACTGCCCCAGAGCTCCCTTGAGATGCTAGACAAATAAGTTGCACAAACTTTTCAGTGGCACTTAATATATCCTAGGCACCCAAAATGGTTAGGTAGTTTTGACTTAATCTTTCAGCGTCTCAGTTGAAGTATATAAAATAGAGAGTAAAAATACATTCATTTTATAGGGTTGTAAAAATAAAGTAATACTTATTAAGCACTTAGACAAGTATTCGCATGGGTGCCTAAATTAGAAACCTAAGCTTTTGTGGTCAGTGAAGCAAAGTGGGAGATTTAGTGGGAACTAAATTAAAACTTTGCCACTCTTCACTAGCTACATAATAAAACATAAATTTTCCTGGTTATAATATAAATGTATTCCACAAAATGGAGAATATAATCAACCCAGTTCTGAAAGTTACCAAGTGACTGATCCACACTAAAAGAGAAAGAATACAGAAAGAGGTCTGAAATGGTTATAGATGAAGAATTAAAACTGCTTATCTCCCAGTGAGTTGTGGGGTTTTATTCATTAATAGACAAAAGTTACTTTTGCTACATCGCCTTCTCTAGAATGAAGGAAACAAGAAGAATGTGTTTATAAACTAGCCAAACACAATTGCAATCATTACTGAAATCATCACGCCAACGGGTCTCTGATCACTAGCTGCTGGACTACAGAGCTCAACATTAACAGGAGCTCTAGCCTTGAGAAGGGCAAGCACAGCATGATCCTTGCTTTCCTTTCCTCTCTAGTACTGATGTACTTGGCTATTTTCACACACGTGGATACTTTTTAAGCAGCTTTTAAATAATTTTCAGAACAGCATGTATTCTTTGTACACCAGTGTGGTATCAAAGTTTCTTGTGTCTTCTAACTGACCCCACTACTCTACTGGTTTACTTTCATGTAACCTTGCAAGTCAAGAAGTCGATGCTCTTACTAGCAAGCACACTTCTGAGGGTCAAGTGAAATCTGAGTAATGCCATTCCACGCCTCTTCAACTTAGTGCATCTAATTCTGAGATTCTGAAAAAGTATGAAGGCAAAAATGATTTTAAACACTGTTAAGAATCTGCTATAGTCAGGAGGAACATAGCAAGTAAATAAGGATGCATTTGAAATCTTAACTGGTTATATATTAATTTAAACAATTTTCTCTACCCTTGATAGAAAACCTTCAGCTACTAATCAAAATTGCCATACTTGCTCTTTTCTTATTCTTTCCTTTCTAATGGGGAAATCAGGACGGTCAATTTTTAAGGTAAACAGTTCTCAGTTATGAGTGGTTTTCATTCTTATGTCAAATCATAGAAATGTCCAAAGACTACTTTTCAGATTATTGCGATTCTGCCTAGGCCGTCAGAGTGCAAGAAACAATCTTTAACTAAAACATATCTGAAATAGTTTGCTACAGGAATACAACTGCAAGTCAAGCTGAAGAAAAGAATGGAGAATAAAATCTGGTTATTGTGTATTAATTGTTTAAATTTAGAAGTTAATATTGCATATTGAGATAAACTTCAAAAATTAAACAAGAAGGTGTTTTGTCATTATACTTTCAGGGTCCATTTAATGCTGGGACTACAGTTAAGTTGCTAATAGTATTTGTAGTTCTCCATAATTGTATACAATTTAACAAGAGAAAGTGCTGGATTCAGCACCAAGGACAGGGTAACCCTGGATATATGCACAGACTAGGGCACAAGAGGCAGGAGAGCAGCCCTGCGGAACGGGATCTGGGGGTTCTGCTCAATGGCAAGATGCCCTGGCAACCAAAGGGCTAACCGTCTCTTTGGGTGCATTAGGCCTGTACAGCATCGCTAGCTGGTCAAGGGAAGTGCTTGTCCCGCTCTACTCTGCACTGGTGCGGCCTCGAGTATTGTGTGCAGTTTTGGGTGCCCCAATATAAGAAGGACATAAAACTATTACAGACAGTCCAAAGGAGGGCAACAAAATGGTGAAGGGTCTAGAGGGGAAGACGTATGAAGAGCAGCTGAAGTCACTTGGATTGTTCAGCCCAGAGGAGACTGAGGGGAGACCTCATGGTGGCCTATAGCTTTCTCAAGAAGGGGAGCAGAGGGGCAGATGCTTCTGGTGACCAGCGATGAGACCTGAGGGAATGGCATGAAGCTGTGTCAGGGGAAGTTCAGGTTGGATATCAGCAAAAGGTTCTTCACTGACAGGGCGGTCGGGCACTGGAACAGGCTCCCGAAGGAAGCGGTCATGGCACCAAGCCTGCTGGAGTTCAAGAACTGTTTGGACAACACTCTCAGACATATGGTCTGATTTTTAGGTAGTCCTGCGAGGAGCCAGGAGTTGGACTCAATGATCCTTGTGGGTCTCTTCCAGCTTGGGATATTCTATGATTTTGTGATAACTCAAATGAGCTTCCCAATAATGGCAGATAAGACCGGGTAAAAACAAAACAGTAATTTTTCTTTAAACGTAGGTTCAGCTGTCCTTAAAACATATTAAAACATTTAAAATGCATTTAAAATAATAGAAACCTGAAAAGTTTTCTAAAAATGCATCTAAAATAATTTTTAATTTATTGCTTTTTTTTTTTCTTTTTGTATACTGCCCAGCAGTGATATTTAGGAAAGGAATAAAATAACGTATAATATTAAATAAGTCAGGAATTAGCAAGTAATGCCTAAAGAAAAAAGATGGAAAATTATTGCTGTTGCCCTCTAACACTAATAAATGCCTATGTTTCCAGCTGTAGCTGCAGTACTCTCTGAACCTGTCAAGAGGGAAGAGAACAAACGTAACTATTCTAAAATATTTTAGATGCCCTGTCAACAATTCCTAAGGTTGATGAAGTTACCAATAATGATTATGATATAGGAAGTCTCTAGCCATTTTCCCTTTCTTTTCTCCTACTTGCCCTAGGCAGAACCCATACTCTGAAAATCATTTCCTGAATATGCTCTTGATGGAAGATCATAGGTTAAAAACCTTTTGCTCTGTGGCCCAGGATATGAGCAAAAAAATCTAAAACTAGTATAAAAATGGAATACATCAATGAAAAGCATATGGATCCTTTCTAGAACTCAGTAAGAGGCTGGAAGGACTCTGAATGCAAAGAGTTACAAGAAAACCTGCAAGCAAACACAAAATTCCTATCTCAGTAAGAATACCTCAAGTAGAACTCTTTAGAATATTCCTTTCAAACTCATCAAAACAGTATTACTGAGAGATCCCCAGGGGCAGAATTACAATCTGTGACAGTCTTCAAACATGCTTAACATATGCTTCGACCTGAATCTAAAAGCTCCTCTCCTTTCTAGGGAAACAAAGACAGTTCTAAGCACTCGGTCTTTTGAAATAATACCAAAAAGCTACAAGAATATTTTATAACGCATAAAGGACTGTGAGAATTGTTACAGGTTACCTCTCTCCTAATGGATTTCTTTCACTTGACTTCTTATTCTAATTTTTTTTTTTTTTTTTCTGCTACTACGAAAACTACAGATTTAGGAAGGATGGCAGAATACTTGCTTTTCTCCTTAAGTTCATCTTGACAGTGTGAAATTGCGACTCAGCCTTCACAAAGAAGGCGTCTGATACCCATATCAGAAGTTTAGAGTAAAAAATAATCTATTATTGGAAACCTTGGGAACGTAACAAACTGTTTAACAAAGGTTTAACGAAGGAGACAACAATAGAATGAACATAAGATACTGAAGGTGTTATTTTTGTTTTAAAGTAAACAATCCGATTTCATGCCACTGCTTCTTTTCCAACTTTATTCTTTCAGGAGTTATTTTTTCCTTTGACAGAGATAATATGTCTGTGTAATTTCCCTATAATATTGTTTCATTCATGTTTACGTGAAGCACTTTATTCTGAAATTCTGAAAGTCTTTTAGGTCAAATGGCCTTGAATAGCTATTAGCATCTGAAATAGAACTTCTATATGTAAAAAAATCTTATTTAATAACCAGCAAAGATGAATCTATTAAAAAAAAATGGAAGAGGGAAGAATATTAAAATTGTGATCACCTGATTCAACTACTTCTTTTCCTTACAGAGCAAATGATTTAACCCTTTATTGTTATATTATCACAGAGAAGTGAAAGCATTCTAAAGATTGCTAGATGTTCTGGGACTGCACTAATTTAGCTTTATTCATAGTTGTGAGAATA
This sequence comes from Chauna torquata, assembly GCA_013399475.1. NCBI lineage: Eukaryota > Metazoa > Chordata > Aves > Anseriformes > Anhimidae > Chauna > Chauna torquata. The sequence continues at coordinate 52,006 of VXAL01005431.1, read as the reverse complement.
ATTTCACCTCATCTATTCGAGTGTAAGGACCTGTGAATAGATATACAATACTGGTGACAGTGCTGCTGAAACAATTCTTCAGTGTAGTTTCTGTACAGAAATTTCAATTTACAGCTGAGTCTCTTAAAAAAGGTGATTCAAATTTCTCTCCAGCTTCCTGTGCTAATGTTATCCAAGAGAACCAAAACTGTGAGAAAGTTGCACTATCATTTTCAACTTTTTGTTGAATGTTGGTCCCTCACAAGCAACCAGCCTGGCTTTCTCTAGTAGAAATGAGACAGTAAATCAAGTTTCCAGTTATTAATTGCATATAGATAATGATAGGGAGGAAAAATATACAGAAAAGCAGCCTGAAGTATAGTTCCCTAGTTTACGATGTGCCTCTCAAAGTTTTATGCCAAATACATCACAATTTTTTATCTTCGTGAATCATTTATTAGATTTATTGCACCAAGTCATCCACTCAGGCATAGCAAGGCTATGCAATGATTTTACGTAAAGCCAAACATCCCAAGAATTGTACTTTCTTTTCAGATGCAGCCAAAAACTTCGTTAAGCTTACATGAGAGATTTGGTAGAACTATTCACCAATTTTACATGCAGGTGAGGAAAAAGTCTCTCTTAAAGCATGTAGGCGTACTCAAGAGACATGAGACAAGGCACATAAATGCGTCAGAATTCAAAGAATAGCCAATCTAATCTATTTAGTTAAAAAAAAAAATCACAGCTAGACTTGGAGTCTGGATGTCCTCATTTCTAAACCTCTTAGCCACAGGCCCTCTGTCTTTTTGCCCCTCCAGCTTTATATTTTCTTGTTTTGCATATCAAAAGTTAGTATCATGAGTATTTTAAATATAGCTTATATAACAGATCTAATCATTACAAATCTAATACAAGTAATCAATAAAAGCGAAATAGGACTTTCTTTCAAGTTTCACAAATACAGAAAAGGATCACTTAAATTTGGTGATCTAGATGCACAGGAGTAGAATTGAAAAAAAATCTGAAAATACAAAGCAACATTAGTGTTTTTTAGGAACTGTAATAGAACTATTCACTTAATTTGCAGAAACTTTAAATAGTTTATTTACAGCACTGCTAGGTGTGAGGGGATTATATTCTCTTATAATGCTGTAGCTCATAGTTTCCCCTATACCTGCTTATCAAAACCTATCGTGGTGGGTTGACCTTTGCGGGCGGGCCCCAAAGCTGCTCTCTCGCTCCCCCTCCTCAACGGCGCAAGGGGAGAAAGTAAGATGGAAAAGCTCAAGGGTCAAGATAAAGACAGGGAGATCACTTGCTGATTATCATTATAGGCAAAACAGACTCACCTTGGGGAAAATTAATTTTATGGCCAATTAAATACATTTGGATGGAGAGAAACAAACATAAAAACTCGAACACCTTCCACCCCACCCTGCCTGCTTCCCAGGCTCACCCCACTCCTCCATTTCTGACTCCTCTACCTCCCCTCAGTTCCCCGAGGGGTGCAGGGGGCTGGGAAGCGGGGCTGCGGTCAGCCCACAGCAGCTCCCCTCTGCCACCCCTTCCTCCTCACACCTCTCCCCGGCTCCAGCGTGGGCTCTCCAGGGGCCACAGGGCAAGCTCTGCTCGGGCGCCTGGAGCACCTCCTCCCCTGGCTGCTGGCAGGGCTGTTTCTCGCACTCTTTTCCTCCCTGCCGGGCAGCGTTTTGCCCTTTCTGAGCTCCGCTCTCCCCGAGGCGCCCGCCCGTGGCTGAGGGGCCCAGCCGTGCCCTGCGGTGGGGCCGTTGGAGCCGGCTGGAACCGGCTGTGTCCGGCACAGGGCAGCCCCGGCCTCGCCTCACAGAGCAGCCCAGCAGGCCCTGCACCTGGTACACTTACTTATATGTTTGCTTTTCTTTGGTGTGTATTATCCTCTCACTTAAATTCCAAGAAACATAAATGTATCTTGTTATTGCTAGCTCCTCCCCACCCAGCTCCTTTTTTGTTTGTTTTTCCCCCCAAAAGATTGAAGACAATTCATAAAGTGAATAGTAAAATGATGTAATGGCCTAATTTGCTTGCAACAGAAACTTCCTAAATTCACTTTTAAGCTGCGTTATAAATCTTAGAGGACTGAACATTTAGAGTCAGTTGATCACTAGTTGTTTGCAAGTTGTTTTTTTCCTCACACAGCATGGGGAATTTTATCTGATTCAGATATTTCTTGTTTATTTTTGGCAGCCAGGATTTTTCAAAAAGGAAGCAATGATACTTTGAGTCTAGCTTGGCTTTGCAGCAATCTCCTGATTATATCACTGAATAGGTCTGATAGCCTTTATGGACACTGAATAAAAGGAAAATTTAGATGTCAACAGAGTGCACCTATGCCATTAATGGCCTCATGTTTTGCTACTGGTGTAGGAACAGATGATGGAAATTTTGATATACAAAGACAGAGGTTCTGCATCACCTTACTTACCGCAAAAAGGATTTGCAGCCGCACAAAAAAAGGTGGAGTGTGATTCTCTTCCTATGCAAAGGCCCAAATTCCTCAGGAAAGGGTTGGCAGGTGTACAGTGAATCTTCTTGCATATTTTTTTCCATATATGGACATTGCCATTTTACAGTAAGGGTAGGTGTTCTTACTACTACCAGCTTTTTTAGGGAACACTCTATGATCTTCAGTATTAATATGTTGCTATTTATCAGTCTGGTGTATCCCTATCTCTACAATTAATATAAGAGAAACCAAAAATACTCTTTGTGATTATTGTTAGGAAGAAGTGGAAAGGCAAAGGAACAGTGATCTCCCTGGCTTCCCTGCCCTGTAGACTAACTACAAATTAATTAACAGTTACTTCTTGCGAGTATTTTGAAACCATGTTTGCAAGTGTTCAGAATAAATTTGGAGGTCTTCAGGTGCTATGTTAATGTTATTCTGTTTCTCTACAGTGTTGCAGGGGGCACCTGCAGGAAATATCTTTGCAGTGGCTTGATAAAGCTCTGTAAATACTTGCAATAGTACAAGCACTGAAGCCAGGAGTGACTGTTGGCAGTTTTGCTTTGTTGCTTACATAGTAGTTGAACTTAGACTAACAAACTAACATCTCTGAAACTCATTCTGTCTGTAAAATGGAGATCATACTCTCAGAAGTGTTTGCTCAGAATTATTTAGGTATGCACTGTTCCTTTAAAAATAAAAACAATCAATGCACTGTTTTTATATCCCTACTCTCTTAAAAAATAAATAATAAAAAATTAAAAGACTCGTTGACTTCTGTGGCCAAAAGGGAGCATTATAATAATCTAGTCAGGAGTTCAGTAGACACAGAGAATACAGTCCCATGAAATAGTTCAGGTAATGAGTTCTCAGTCAGGGCTATAGTGCAACATTTACAAGCTTATTCACTTTTCATTTCAAAACTTAAAGTAATGGAAAATCAGATTTATGACACCCCTACAGAAGCTCTTCCAATAGTTAATTATATTTAGTGTTAAAAATATGCTTTATTTCTACGTGGGTTTTGTCTGGTTTGTTGCTCCAGCCACTGGATCTCAGTCTTTTGCTCTGTATTAAGGAAGGGATCACTTCATGGATGCCTTCTCCTTTGCAAGTACCTGGCAAACTAAGACGAGACAACACTGATATACTTCCAGAATATCAAAGTAATCAGATAATTAAGCCAAACTGGTAGGTTGTCTGGAACAGCTTGCAAAATGACAACATGATCTGGCTTGCAAAATCTGTACAGGCTTGCTTTTAAAGATACCAGCTTATTTTTTATTAATTTTTCTTCCTCTGTCACTGATGGAAGTATAAAATCAGAACTAAACTAACAGCATGGGTTTCCATTCATTTTTTTTGTTGAATTCATTCTCTTGCTATGCCACTGTCTTAAAAATCAGTGTCCAATCCCTTATTAAATGGTATCACTGAAATGTTTTCAATTATCACTCTCGTTATGCATTATTAGACAGACGTGATTGTATATTGTACCATAACAGAAAAATTTCAGGGAGTCTTCACTGTGCTTCCTATAAACTCAGCTGTAACTTAACTCACAATGACACAAGCAATGTGATAGCACAATAGCTCATACTTCCATTTAAAAATTGTCATTTCTCTTTTTATAAAATAACATCAGTTCAGATAATCTGCATGCAATCCAGTCTGATTGCTTAGAATAACTCTGATAAAAATGTTAAGTAGCTGTTATATTAATATATCAGAAGGCATGGTGAATATCCAGTTTTTAGGAAGAATGTCACAGGAGTTCAATCCATCTTTGAACAGATACATTTTTTTGCAAAGAACCCATTTCATGCTCATACATATATAACACAGTTGTTTAGCCTTTTTAGTCTAAGATTGCTTAAGGAAGAATATAAAGAACACATTTTAGAGTGGAGAGTAAAGAAAGGTGGAAAGAAAGCAGTAGTGACAGATCCTTGTTTTCAGCAGCTTTTCATAAATTCTCATGGGTATCTAATTGAATTTCATTGAAGAGAATGAATCAGTGGTCCTTCATAAAGAGAAAATCAATTAGAAAGTTATTACCTGAAAATTAGCACTCAAAAAGCAAAATTTCATTTTAAAGCCAATTAAACTATGTGTCAGTATTAAGTTGAATTGCACTTGCATTGGTGTACGCAAAATGATGAACATCCTCCGTCCCTAAGAAACATAGAGAGTGAAAAATTAAAGAACATGTTTATAGACACTATGGAATTTCTTTTTGCAAGCTAGCTCGAGCAGCAGGTAGCTTCACTGGGTTTTATAAGAGCTTTACATTGTATATCTCAAGTGTTAATGTTGTTACTGGAATTAGAGCACTTCAGGAAACCTCAGTTTTGCTCAACACCATATCAGCTCATAGGACAACAACCGCTGCTGTGGAATCCAAAGGCAGGGCTGAAGGCAGAATAGGTATCCCAATACCATCTTTCTCCTAATAGCTTGCTGTAGTCCTGGCACAATTTGTGTTTTGTGCCACACTGGAGAGGCAAATGGTGCTAAACATTGAGAAGGAGCAGCAGAGAGCATCTCACAGAAGAGCTGAAGTCTCCTCCTCGGGCTTCAGCGGGACAGTCAGTCCTATTTGTCTCTCTAACTACAGTGACTAGGCTAACCCTTCATGCCTGCCTCTGCATCACGGAAAGAGTAGTCCCTCTCTCCCTCACAGGTCTGTTCTGAGCAACCACAGGCAGCAGAAACTGCTCCCTGCAAGTCAGATGCTGCAGCTTGCAAAGCTGAAGTGACATTCTGATAAGTACATGCTGCCATATCATATAATTGCAAGGGATGGAGCACTCCTACATCTGCCATTAGAGGTTCAATCCTAAACACAGAAGATCAAGATAGAAACAAGACACAGAAGTATGAATTCATTACATAACTCAAGCAAATCTGAAACACATGCTTAAAGTCATACACACATTTAAGTTAAACAGCTAAAATGTAAATGCCATCTTGAAATAAGATGCTGTTCTGAGCTGGGGTAAAAGGCCTCAACTACAAGAGCTTAATTCAGGTGCCGAATTTAAGTGCCTAGTGCCAAACCTGCTGGAGTTACAAAGACATCCCCATCAGCGCAGCAGATGTGACATGATGTGTACGAGGTCTGAGATGAGTCAGCTGCTGGCCAGACAACATGCCTGAGGATGTCTCAGCTGGTGCTAGGTACCTAAATTCAGAAACAGAATTGACCCTAGATGCCTAGAACACATCTGCGTGTGTATGAGATTAATCCTACCCTAGTGCTACCTATTTATCTTCTAACAATACAAACTTAGTTCAGAGAACAAGTTCAGGTAAAGATTTACCCACATGTTCTGATAACAGTTATTTGTACATTGGAAACCAAGAATTCTAAGCCATAGGGTCATATAGAGTAGAAGGTGCATATGTAAATTCATATCCATTTGTTCATTTATACTGATTAGTATTTTTGCCTTTGGGTTCAGCAATGGCAGAAGATTAATGTTTGGAAACAAAAATACCAAAAACTGGGCCCATTTGGTTTGGATTGACAAATGAATCACCACATTTGGATTTACGGAGTCAAATAACGTGACTCAAAACACTTTGTACTCCACCCATAATTCCAAAATTTAGCACAAAGGCCATCCAGTTAACCTGGATCTGTGTACTATAAACAGAAAAAAAAATAGAAAAATTACATGCCAGAAATTAATGCAAATAATAGAGAATGAGATTGCTCAAAAAAAAATTTTAAGACTATTATTAGAGTACTATGTACAGGGAATTCAGAACTACCACATACCATGTTCTTATTGTCCCTCATTTAGTCTATATTAACAAAACTTATTTTTAAAATAATGTGTTTTTATACTAACTTTTCACATGTTAAAGATGATTACTAAATCACAATATATAACTGAGTTAGGTTTCAGTGTAAGATTGGCCATATAAATGGCCAGTATTAAAGAATATATATGAGAATTGTTTGAATGATCATTTCTATTTTACAACTGTAGCTCAGGTTCTTTGGTTCTACTTCCACATAACCCCAGTGTAGAATACCTAGACATCTAAGTCACTGCACGTGTTTAGGAAACAGTTCTCTCACTTCTGAGAGGTTCTCCCAAGAGGAAGGAGTTTAGAACTTTTATCAGAACAAATACCATGTACCTTCTCTTTTACTCCAACAGGTCAATCGGTAAGTCAGCTTTGCTTTCGCTGCACATAATCTGTAAATGAAAAAGCTGAAGGCTGACTTCTTGGATATTTGTTGTGCTAAGGGAAAAGGAACTATAGCAATAAATGATGAGAGTATATAAGAAGTTGGCTTTAATCACACCTATGCAATGCTGTATTCCTGAAAGCAGAATTAAACCTGTAGGGCTACAATAGAAAATTGTTATGTGGAGCTCTAACTAAGCAATTGCCTTTGACAGCTACATCTTGACATAATGCTTGGAATATGTGAGTGAGTGACCAGACCCCTCTAGGCCTGAGTGAGATGCTGTGTTTCTAATCAGAGAAAAGTTCATCAATTCAAACATCTACAAGTTATACACTATTTATATTTCTACCTAAATTCTGAATTTTAAATCGACGTCTTCTCAGAACGTAAGTGTATTTTATCATTATATGCAGTGATACATTTTAAAAGAAGTGATAAGCAAACAAAGTTTTGTAGAAAGAGTCAAACACTAAGTACTGTAATGACAGTATTGAGCTCTCAAATGCTAAAATACACGGAAAATAATGAAGTGGGGAAGGAAAGAGGAAAGAAAAATGAAAAAAATATAATAAGATTGAGAGCCAGCAAATATGTCCACATTTCTGCCATATTCTGCTGACAAAGTCCTGGGAACAGCAGAAATCTGAACTTAGTGGATGCATTGAGTAGTTTCTGGGTCTGATTAAGTGTCTAGTTTATTAGAAGTTGATTCCACATTTCAGAAACAGCAGACAATTTCAATACTGCCTGCTCAGTAGCATAACACACTCAAGGAATGCGCAGCAGTGCTTATCAGTGATGCCTTGCTTGTACTGCCCAGAATTTTAAGTTTGCATAGTGAGGAAATAGTGTATTTTCACAGTTTCCTTTACTGTAATTACTAGACAGGCTTTTTTTCCAAAAGTTTCAGGTAGAAACAGAATTAATATTACTTGTGGAGTAATGTAATAAATATAGATTTCCAGAAGACTATTGAAAATCTCTCTCACTGAAGACTTATAAGATGACTAGGCAGTTACAGCATAAGAAGGAAGGTTCTTAAATGGTAAAATAACTGGTTGAAAGAGAAGCAGTAAAAATTGTTGAGTTCTAACAGTGGAAATCACCAGAGCAGTTGTGCTGATAACTGTAGTGTTCAACATACTCATAAACTAGGTAGGAAAGAGGGTAAGCAGAGATATAAGTTCACTGAAGGTACTAAATTATTTAGAGTGAATGGTAAGGGTAAGAGTGCACTGTGAAGAACTGCAGCAGAATATGCCTTATGAGCCTGAATGACTGAAATTAAGTGTAGATAAATGTAAAGTGCCACATGGGGAAAAGACTATCCTAATTTCACATAAAAATGATGAGCTCTGAGCTAACCATTACTATTCAGAAGAGAGACCTTAGGATTGTAATAGGTAGTTCCATGAAACAGTCAGCTCAATGCTCAGCAGCTGTTAAAAAGTAAATTAAATGCTAGTATAGGAGTACAGAATGAAACAGAAAATATAGTTATGCCACTGTAAACCCAAGGTTCACCTACAGTTGGAACATAATGTGAAGTTCTAGTCACCTCACATCAAAAAGGATATAATAAAGCTAAGGAATAAGACTTCTTTATGAGAAACAACTGAATTATCTGTGAAAAATATGAATGATAAAAAAAATGAGAAATATGAAAATTAAATTACTTAAAAGGAATATGAAGAAGGTCTACAAAATCCTAAGTAACGTGAGAGGTCTACAAAATCCGAGAAAGTGTAGAGGGATCAACTTTTCACACTCTCTTCCTAGTTAAAGACATACTGCGCATCAAATTAAGGTAGGTTCAAAACAAACAAAAGAAGATGATACTCGGGAAAGGGGCAACAACCTGTTAAACTTATTACCAAAAAAGTTATGGATACTAAAGGCTTGTGTGGGATTAAGAATGGAAACTGGGAAATAATAGGAAAGAGTCAAGTGAGGGTTACTAAATACACAATAATACCACATGTGACTCAGGAAGTCTTTGAGCTGAAACGAATTTAAAGGCAGAAGAACACTACCTGGAAGCATCATACACATTCCCTTCTTTAAATTGTTCTTGCTCTGTTCTGTGCAGTACAGGCACATTTTATTGAATCACTCCTATATAGCAATAGGAAAGGCAAGTTTGATCTTCGTATATTTGAACTTGTTATGTTTCAAATGCGATCATTGTTTTTTTTTTTTGTTTTTTTGTTTTTCCTCAGCAGAAATAAAAAAATAAAAATAATGCCAGTGTATAAAGCGCTGGAAAACTTCTTTCTTCATAGTATGGGCAATTCGTCTGTTTAGCCCTGAAACATGAAAATAGTGTATAGAAAAACTGCACAGATCAACCAGGGAAACAGATCATATGTCTTACCAGAGAAACACAAACATGCTTGGTACACATAACACAAAGAAAAAAAGAAAACAACTTATGACTACTGATGAAGACATTGAATAAACTAAATGTTAGCAAGACTAAAGGATAAAGACAATAAAAGATGCAACAGTTATGAAATGTTCCTGAACATTATTAAGCTAGAAGTTGGAAAAAGGGTTTTGACCAGCAGCAGGGGTGAAATTCTGACATAAACTTCAAAGAGAATTAAAGGTGCTAAGAAATCTATCTTAGAGAGGGAGAGACTAAATTTGTGTAAGGAATGATAGAATCCTACTGCTAGCTACAGCTCAGAACTAAATATGATCACCTAAGAGGTCTCTAGCAGATCCCTTTCCTATGCTCATATGGCTTTTTTTTTTTACTTAAAAATAATTTTTAAAATATTCTATAATATCACTTTAGAGAGATTCAATAAGCTTCATGATTGGATTGTGTCAGAATGCTTGAACAAACAAGGAAATGTATTTCTGACAGACTGCTATCTGTAGCTTTGATCACAGTTACAGAAAATTAAATGGAACAGTTGTCATATACCAGGTTCCTTGATGTTTAATTCATGTGCAAACACCCACTCCAGTGGTTTTCAACATTTGCTGCACTAGAAATGGTTTCCCAGAAGTGGTCTCTATTTGCAAAGTGAGAAAAATGGTGTGAACTTGACACCTGAAAATGAGTTTGTTTTCCTAGGATTGAAATGTCTGACATCCCAGAAGCCAAAACTATATATTTTTAGAGTGATTAACATGAAATGGTTTAAACAAATATTTACAGTTCTGCTTGTCTACATCTAAGAAAAATGTGCTCTTAAAAAGTTTTAACTGCAACACAGTTCTCTTAAGTGAGGGACACTCTACCTACGGTCCATGAACCAGTCCAAGCACATCAAAATAGAGTAGGTTTCGCACTCTCCTTCCTAACAACTACCCATATTCAAAATATCCATGCATGTGTCAGTGACAGATTATTTTTTCCTTTTTTTCCTCACTGAGATTTGCCTATTGACAGGGTTTTGTTCACAGAAAATCCACTTGCTTGTTTGGACCAAGGATGAACACTGCTGTTGCCTTAAGTAGACACTGGGAAATCCATAGATGGAGGGATGTTTTCATTATTATTTACTTTAGGATGCCTAAAGATATGAAGACCACATTAAGTGGAGTACCCTTGCTCTAAAAAATCACAGGCTATGCAGAGAGGAGCATGAAATAAAGCAGAAGGCTGGATAAATAAGAAAAGGCAAGATTTGCAAAGAACAAGAAGTTTAAATGTAATAGGGGAAACCAGAAGGAAGATTCAAAGCAGCATCTAGGGTTTCTTCATCAGTAAGTGTGGAAGACGATCTTAGTAGGCATATCACAGATGAATTAGAGTTAACAATTTGTGTGTCAGAATGGCCAGATGAGTGAAGATTTCTGTAATCAAAATGGAAAATCATAAATACATGTATGTATTTATATGTATACTAACCACTAGAGTCTAGGTCAGTCTAGACATACTCTGTCTCAGAGGATCCTCCATGCTCTTCTTTTCACACCAATTGTACCAGAACATAAAGCTGAGAAGGGACCTCTTCAGATAAAGAGATTAATGAAAAAGCTCTTTGAGAAATGAGGGAAGGAGGGTGTAGTTATTGGGAAGTGAAGACAGGCTGCTGCTGAAAGAAAGAACATGGCTGAAGGTAGAGAAAGGTAAAAAGTTGTTTAGTTAGAACATCATTCTGAAGTTGGGAGTTGGAAGTCTTTCATAGACACGTATTATTTTATATTTTTTATATGCCTTAGACTGTAAGTGAGAATGTCATAGCAGAATTTCGCATTCATATGCTATTTTCATATTTTTTTCCTGTTCAAAATTTTGCTTCCTCTCATGGATCTGCTTTATTAAAAGGTAAAGTTAGTCCTAAATGCAATTTGTACTCTAGATGCAGCTGACATTTTCCTGAGAGTGACAGTGTTTTCCATACAAATCTAGAATAGTAGATAGCACTTGTTTTTTCAGTTTCCCAGGAGTACTTTCAGTTCCAGACTACACTGTGCATTACAAGGTACTTCAATATGTGAACGGGCAAGTCAGCAATTTTACAGAGCAAAGGAAACCCTTTTTTCCTTAGCTATTTAAGGTTTTGCAAGGAGAGCTTTAACAATTGAACAAGTTTCGAAAGTGCTCCAGGCAGCACGATGTGAAGTAATTTTAACATGTTTCAGTACATTAGGTTTAAGGAATAATACTTACTTCTTCCCTCTAACGTTGTCCAAGTCTCTGTGGTAAAATAAACCATTGGACATAAGGAAGATTTGATATTTCTGTAATAGTAAGTCATATTTCATACTTACATTCATGTTGCTCTGTATAGTGTGCAGTCATATTGGTTGTACATCTATATACATGCACTAAAATACCATTAAAAATGCCAGAAAAGTCTGGTATTTAGAAATAAGAAAGCAGCATCACAATAAAGGAGAACTCCTAGGTGCATTGTTTTTGAAGAACAGACTACTTTTTTGATTGCTTGAATACTGAACTGGAAGCTTGACAAAAAGGAAGTATATTTTTAAATAGTTGTTCATATTCTTGCCATGATCCAGGCCTTGACAGCAGATTCTAACATTTACTTCTTTAAATTTCATGGCATTTGCTATTAGCGTATAACTTTAAACATGCTGTTATGTTTCTTCATTTTTTTTAACAAAATGTATCAAGCATAGAAGCAAGAAGTTTAAGCATCTATGATCTGATTTGGTTAAGAGTTCTATGCCATGAGTGATATGCAAATTTTTGTCACCCTTTCCATGCATTTTCTTTAGTGTTCATGAAACAGAGTCCAATGCATTTTTTTTCAACTTATGTTTTTATGGTTAGTAAAATGGAGGAACTCTAAATAGCTTGTTCAGACTATAGTTTCCATTATGTTTTCCTCTTTCTTCATATTTGCAATACAGGCAAAAGTAATATCAATGCAGTTCTATTTTATTATCAGGAAGAATTCAGACAAAAGCAAAAGGCATCCTGACATAATCTGTAAAATTTGCCTTAACACTGATTGGGAAGGACTAATTACAAAAAATCTCCTGATTTGTCTAGTTCAGTTTTTCATTTTTTAACTGAGACTTCTGAAATAGAAGTCCTCTGAAGTGGATGGATTTGTGAAGAAAATCTTGCCTATGAGGAACTGATGTATCAAACAACATTTTGCTTATTACAAATGAAATTTTTTATTAAGCAAGCAGTTTCATATATAATAGTTGTATCGCATTATTAATCTACTAAGTAGTCCTACCCATCTGTAGACATTTTTAGAAGGATGGATTTATGCTTTTCTCAGTTCCACTCTTATATATCGAACATATATTTTGTGAAAATCATCAATCTACTGAACTACAAACACATGTCTAGAAATTTTTCTTCAGTCATGATATCTGCTTTATTGATACACAATTACCTGTGACTGATGAAAAAGGGATACTGTAACTATTCTATTAAACTGCTCAGAACTTACCAGAATTTAGAATGACTTTCCTAGGCATTAAAATTTCAACATATATTTTCATTCATTTTTTACTGCAGTAACAAAAAAGAGCAAGAAATTATTTCATCCTTGGCTTGAGGACTTATAACAAAAAAATAAAATGTTCCAAACTATTTTTCGTAAGTTTATAATCTTTTGGTATTATTAATTTTAGTAGCTGTCCTTAAGAAATGAAAGAAAAATGCTTGAAAGTTGCACTCTGTACTTAGAGAAAAAGGTATTTCTGCACTGATTTTAAATATTGGGGGGGGGGGGAACCACCAAGAACTAATCAATTTCTGCACTGTATTCTATATGCCATAGCAAATTATGACATTTTATTTTAAATGTTCAAGGCATGGCAAGAAAAATATATTAAAAGGTCACAAGCTGTCTAATATTGCTCAGTCTATCTCAAACTGATTGACCTTCTTCTGACTACTGTCTGCTATTTTGTTTTCTCTTCTTCACTATTTTCTCAGTTGTGTTTTATAGACTGAGACTATGTCTCCAATGTTAATTTATTAAGAAGCAGTATACAGTTTAACTAGAAGGTAGTGTTTGATTTCTTTCTATTTCTAACAGACTTCTCAGAGCGAGGAAAAAAAGTTCATATTTAGCTCTGTGTGCCATCTGATCATTTTGAACTGCCATTATAAGAAGAGCTGTATCTACTCCCCCCAGGTGCCAGTTTAATATACTAATTAAAAATGTATACAAAGATAATTATATATGTGAATGTACTATTTCAACTTTCATGATCCCAGCATGCCACATGAACAATTTGTATACCATCTGGCATAAACAAATACCATTTCTCATTCCTAAAATCAGTACAAAGTACAGGGACACCAGCTAAATGCAACCACAACAAAAGCCTTTTAGCCAGGAACACTACTGTGTCTACAGGAAGCTGCAGCAGACCTTGAAGTAGGAACAGTTGAATCAGACAGAATATCAATCAGTCAACTTCTGATTTATTGTCCTGCTCTAGTGAACAGAAGAGGTGGATTTTGGATGGTCATCTTGTAAGTTGCATTTTTGAGCAACCTGGTTCATATGAGCAATGCCCTAAAATTATTTCAGAAGTACTTTGGAGATGAGACAGCTGTTAAGATATGTGATGGAAGTGTCCAGACCCACATGACTGTGACTGCTGATAGAGACCATACAAAATTTGTTTGTTTGTCAGTGAGACGTTACAGAATATCACATTTACTCCTTAGNTAACAGATACCAAACATGTTTGAGCTTACTTATAACAACTGACGAATGCATAGCCCCAAATGATACAGCTGTATATCATCATTTCAGACAGCCTCAACTGAACGAGGCATTGTTGGTTCCATAATAATAATCTCCATTATTGTCTGACAATGGTACAAAGTAAGCTAATATAACATTGTGCTGTCTTCAGGGCATTCTGTCACAGCTGAGGAATATCTTGCTGTATGAAAAAGCCTAACCTATAACAATTATTGAATGAACATTTGCAAGAGGGTTGAAATTTAGAGATGGTGCTTTCACCTTCAAAAACCTGTCAAATAGCAAGAGTATTTGCATGACATTATATGATTCCCCTGAAGTACAAGTGTATTCACATGATTTTTCTTCCTTCATTAAATTCATTTACAACTACTTCTTCTAAGTACAAGCATACAAATATACTAAATTATTCTTCAAGGATTTCAGGTTTTGCCCTGACACTGTCGGCTTTTTCTCAGGTTTTGCTTTTTCAGTAGGAGAAAAGAATAAAATTGTTTGGCATTTACACTTTGTGTAGTTCACTTCAAGCACCTGACGTCATAATAATTCTTGATGAGCTTAACAGTTTTCTGTAAAGAGTGCTCTTCCTGGTAGTGAAGGTCCATTACTTTCTGATATATTAATAATTCCAGTTCTGCTACTTTCCCCTTATTTGCCATCTTTTTTTGGTTAGAAATATGGTTTGGCATTTCTAGTGTTTCATGAGTTCATATTTCAAATACGTAACTACCACTAAATACCATAACATTTAGAAAGTGAAACGCTTTCTTTCACCAGGTTCTTTGAAATCACTTGGCTGCATTTCATATACTTTTCCTTCTGACTCTTCTGTAGTTTATACTTAATGTTCCCTAATGGTTTCTAGCAACATTGCAGTATCGCACAACATTGTTCTTGGTTTACTTATCTGCAGACTGATGTCTAGAGCAAGTTGGTTTTAGTTACACTGATTCAGTCAAAAGTAGATCTTGGGTGCTGGAATTAACCTACAGTACTTTACAGGAGAGTTTATTCCATGAATCTAGGGAAGAGAAACTTGGGCAAAACACAGTGAGTGCTGTGTGGTTCATCATCCTTGCCACAGTTAAAAAGGTACATTTCACAAAATATCTTAGGCTTCTGAAATATTAACTCTTAGTTCCCTAATAGTTTAAATATTTCTCTTTTTATGCTGTAACTATTTATATTTTTATTTGCAGCAAACAAAGAATATTTCTAAGTCATTTGGAGGTAGTTCAAAGCTTATTTCTAGAAAATGAAAACTGTACAGAAAACAGCATGCATATATACCTAGACATAAATATACATGCATATACATATATATATGTATGTATAAAAGCCAGATGGATTGATTCTATTGCCATGCAGACATTTTAACACTTTACAGGAAGACAACTAAACCAATAAAAAAATAAATAAAACAGACAAAAGAGTTCTATAAGAAGGAACAGTTTGTAGACTCTAGACATACTTGCCCCCCAGCAGTTTTAACTCTTTATCTGTCATTGCATTTACAGTATAAAATGTCCGTGGAAGTCCCATTTGGGGAAGAAAAAAAAAAAAAAGATTCTGACTTCTCTACTGGAGCTGTATTTCAGACCTAAATTTCGTTTACTTTCTCCATATATTTAGAATCACAGAATATCCTGAGTTGGAAGAGACCCACAAGGATCATTGGGTCCAACTCCCAGCTCCACACAGGACTCAGACTATACGTCTGAAAGTATTGTCCAAATGCTTCTTGAACTCCAGCAGGCTCGGTGCTGTGACCACTGCCCTGGGGAGCCTCTTCCAGTGCCCCACCCCCCTCTTCATGAAGAACCTTTTCCTACTATCCAGCCTGAATCATCCCTGTCACAGCTTCATGCCGTTCCTTTGGGTCCCATCACTGGTCACCAGAGAGAAGAGATCAGCACCTGCCCCTCCGCTCCCCCTTATGAGGAAGCTGTCGGTCTCCCCTCAGTCTCCTCTTCTCTAGGCTGAACAACCCAAGTGACCTCAGCCACTCCTCAAGCGTCTTGCCTTCTAGACTCTTCACCATCTTTGTAGCCCTCCTTTGGACACTGTCTAATAGTTTTGTGTCCTTCTTATACTGTGATGCCCATAACTACATGCAGTACTTGAGGTGAGGCCACACCAGCACAGAGTAGAGTAGGACAATCACTTCCCTCGACTGGCTAGCAATGCTGCTGTGCTTGATGCACCACAGGATACAGTTGGACCTCCTGGCTGCCAGGGCACACTCTTGACTCATAATCAACTTGCTGTTGATCAGAAACCCCAGATCCCTTTCCACGGGGCTGCTCTCCAGCTTCTTATCCCCCAGTCTGTGTGTATATCCAGGGTTGCCCCTTCCCAGGTGCAGAATCCTGCACTTGCTCTTGTTAAATTTCATGTTGTTGGTGATTGCCCAGCTCTCTAATTTGTCAAGATCTCTCTGCAGGGCCTCTGTACTCTCGACAGAGTCAACAGCTCCTCCCAATTTAGTGTCTTCTGCAAACTTACTCAATACATATTCTGGTCCTACATCCAAGTCATTTCTGAAAACATTAAAGGCCCTAAAATGGAGCCCTTGTGAACCCCACTAGTTACTGGCTGCCAGCCTGATGTAACCTCATTTACTATAACCCTTTGAGCCTGACCTGTTAGCCAATTGTTCACCCATCGTATTATGTTTTTGTCCAGCTGTATACTGGACATTTTGTCCAGAAGGATACTGTGAGAAACAGTATTGAAGGCTTTACTGAAATCCAAAAAGATTACATCAACTGGCATCCCTTGGTCAACTAGATGGGTCACCTTGTCATAAAAGGAAATGTTCATTAAGCAGGACCTTCCCCTTGTGAACCCGTGTTGGCTATGACCAATGACCACATTGTCCTTCAGGTGTTTTTCAATATCTCCCAGAATAATTTTCTCCATAACTTTACCTGGCACTGAAGTGAGACTGACAGACCTGTAATTACCAGGGCCTTCTTTCTTGCCCTTCTTGAAGATTGGGGTGTTTGCCAGCTTCCAGTCAACTGGGACCTCTCCAGACTCCCAAGACCATTGAAAAATAACTGAGAGAGGTCTCATAATGACATCAGCCAGCTCTCTGAGTACCCTGTGATGAATCCCATTGGGCCCCATTGACTTATATGCAAAGGAAAGGCACTGCCTAGAGACTGTTGGATGAATCGTAATTGCTTTCCGTACGAGTTCTTATTATAGTTGTGATTTTGTTAGTGCTATTTCATCATCTATATCTGAACATGCTGGAAAGGGTTTCTCTTGCACTTGGTAGTCAATGCAAGGAAAATGGTGTTTGACTCTCAGTGATCCACTGACCAAGAATAAATCACAGTCATTTTGAATAGTTTAATTCTGCTCGTATCTCTTATGAAAGCAATTAAAGAATAAACAAACGAAAATACTTCCAGTCCTATCTTTGATTTTGTTTTTATTTCTATCATTCAATAAAAATAGTTTTAAATATAAATTTGCTTCATTTCAATGAAACTGTATTTTAGGATCTCCCTCATCTTTGTCACTCGCATTCCTTTCCCTTTTCATATATTGTATTTTCATATATTATTTTATACTTAAATAAAAATACTTCGTGAAACTATTGAAATCTTAAGTGCAATAGTTATGTGAGGTACAAGCCGGAAACCAAACTAGTTACTGTAGTGACCCATAAGATACTAACAATATTCCAGTTCAAAAAAGATAACACTGTCAATTGCCAAAATAAATCACTATTCCATTCTGATTTGCTTTCACCTCTGACAGGACATTTTGGTGTTAGGAAGTGTCATGGTTTTGGCTGGGATAGAGTTAAATTCTCTTCGTAGAGGTTCACACAATGCTGTGTTTTGGATTTTTGATGAAGATAATGGTGGTGTTTTCAGTTGCTGCAGAGCAGTGTTTGTACAGAGCCAAGGACTTTCCAGCTCCTCGTATTGCCCTGCGAGCGAGGAGGCTGGGGGTGCACAAGAAGCTGGGAGGGGACAGGACCAGGACAGCTGACCCAGACTGACCAAAGGGATATTCCATACCATATGACGTCATGCTGAACAATAAAACAGGGGGGGCTGGCCGGGGAAAAGGTGGGGCCGCTGCTCGGGAACAGGCTGGGCATCGGTCAGCGGGTGGTGAGAAATTGCATTGTACATTGCATTGTGTACACTTGCTTTGTATATTCTTTTACTAGTGTCATTGTTATTATTATCATTATTTTTCCTTTCTTTTCTGTCCTATTAAACTGTCTTTATCTCAACCCACGAGTTTTTTTTTCTTTTTTTTTTCCTTTTTCGCGATTCTCTCCCCCATCCCACTGGGTGGGGGGGGAGAGTGAGCGAACGGCTGTGTGGTGTGTAGCTGCCTGCCGGGTTAAACCACAACAGGAAGTAACACAACAACGATTTTATGCATTGGATGACCTATATAAAGTTACACCAACATTTCTCAAAAGAAGATTGTAAAAATGTAAGAGCATACAGCTATCTCATGAGAAAACTCATTTGGACATCAGGAGCAGCTATATTTAACTTGGTAACTTACCTAAAAAAGGTCTCTCTCTTTTCTGTTTGTGTTATCGTCTTCTCTGCCAAAGCATTTTAACCTCTTGTGACTGCAATTACTGATGATTTGAATTGTCATTAAAAGATCTCTTAGAGAATCTATAAAGGATTTTACACAAAATTTATCCTTCATCTGGCTAGTTACACCAGAAAAGAAAATGCCTGTGCCCACAGAACAGTCAGAGAGGTTTGATGCAAGTATGCAAGTTTATCACCCTACCTTCTACTGTACACAGTAAACAATAACACAGAAATAAACATATTTAAGCATGCAGGTTAAAAATTACACTTATTGAATTCTGCTTTCCAAAGAAAAAGGAGACTTTCAGCATTATATCATAATCTGTTTGTTTCTCTGTTTTTCTGCTGTCATTTTTGTGTCTCTCAACAACCTCAGAACAAGCTCATCACTGCTGACCACAATTGGCAAGGGGCTAGGGGTTTCAGTGTTACACTTTTTGAATATCTTTGTAGGAACAAAAGTTTCAGGAGTGACAGTTTGTGAGTTGAGAGTCTCAAAAATAACCTGAACTCAGATACTAATTCTTTTGTTAAATCTGCCTGTTGGCCCTTCAACAGCATGGGCGTAGGTAGCAATTCCTACCTCTCCACTGGCAGGGTTATGAAGATAAGTTGGCACTGAGGACAGTATGGGGAAGGGTAACAGGTGGAATGAAGGTCTGGGAACAGAGGACACAGACATAAAACATCTATAGAAACTAGAGCAGAGTTCAGCTGCTTCAAGGGGAAAAAAAAAAAAAAGGCTTGCTATTATGGAATGCTTTTCAATTCATAGCTAAAACTATGCTGACTTAAAAGTACATTTGTAATTTTTCTGATTTCATTTGAGATCTTTACAGACAGGCAGCTACATCAAACAGCAACTGCATACCAGATGTCTGTGCAAGAAATCACCAAAAATTACTCTTAGCACTTTCATTTAACTGTGTGTGGTTACCCATTAAATGGTGATAGCAGTTGGATAAAGCTCTAAATCAAGGAAAAAGAAGTGTCAATAAATCTGTTCATCTCTTTCATTTGTGTCTGTCTTACATGAGGTACTCTGTATAGATTAGGGACTGATATGTGCTAGTGCAAGGTTTTTATTGACATTAGGAGAGGAAGACCATATTATATAGAAGTGATTAATTCTTATGCTAATTAGTTATTTCTGGCACCTTAAAGAGGTGATCTTGGTACCGTCACATGCCATGTTATATTTAAGATGGAAGATATATTGGACAGTTTCAGTTTTTTAACAGTAGAATTTCTAACTAACTTAAAAAAAAACATTCCATAGTTAAGATGCAAAATCCTTACAGAGTGAAACAATCAATTTAAACTCCTACATTTCTATGAGTATATGTATTTGAAGCTGCTTGAAACACAACAGAAGTGATTATATATTGAAACTACTGGAAAACCTGCAATTTTGTTCCACTTCGGAATATATACTGGAAGAGATCCTTTTTTTCTAGTATCAAACAGTTGCTTCCCATCTGAATGTAATTAGGAGGTTGGGACAGTGTCTGATACTACTTATAAAGATAAAGAAATAGGAAGCAGGAAGAAGCAAGAGCAAAGTTGTTCCTGTAGAGGAGGTTAATGAAGCATCTCAGGAGATGGCCAGGATAGATACAGTCTTGATGTGGATGGTACAGGCACTGTGACTGCTTTTCTCTTACGTGATGAGGAGCATAAATGGCACAAGGCAGTACTAGTTGCTACAGTCTCTTAGCTCTTGTAGTACATGACACCTAACAGAGAACAATGAAGTAGATTTCCTATAAAAGAGGTTCAAAGTGTGATTGGAAAGCAGACTAACAAACAAGCACTTGGGGAAATTCCCTGATAAAAACACTGAGAGATCAGGAGCTTTTTTCACACTTCTTCTTTACAAACAAACAAAACCAAAATAACAGTAAAAATCTCAAAAAGTTTTGAGATTGGGGAACTCAAAACTGTTGAAATTCCTCTAGCTGCTTCATGAAGAACAAATAAGAAGACCATAAAAATGATTAAGCAGGTTTGCACACTCAGAGTAAGACAGAGAGGAAACAAATGTCTCACTATGAGCACTGTGCATGTTTTATATTATACCTGAAGTTAACACAGAGCAAAAGGCTTCTGGTTATGCCTTAGATTTAATCCCCACTGTGGTTTGTGTAACCTATTTGCATCAGAAACTCAGACTCTAGTTCTAATGTAGAATTCAAAACTCCTATCCTTATGAGGGTTGATAGCATGGCATCCAAACAGTCAAGTTCTGTGCTTGATTCTTTTAAATTCAGACTAGACTAATCTAGGCATAGTTATCTTCTGCATTCTTATTTCTGGCTTTTCCTCTGATGCTGTCTCATCTTCAGCAACGATTTACATTCCTTTAATTCCCATTCATCTTTGGATGACACATAGCTTAGCAGCCTCCCAGTCAGTCTCAACAGTTATCAAAGTGACTACCAAAGCACTACGAAAAACCAAGGTGCTTGTAAAGTTTGAAATTAGTGTATACATAGAAGATCTGGCAGCTGCCTATTTACCTTATCCACAGCTATACAATAAAAATGGGAAATAACATTTTGTTGACTGGTAAGAAGGACTGGTTAAGACAACTGGAGGACTTTTTCTACCTCCTTCAGTGCTTATATTTCGAATAACTGGTGACTTTCTGAGCCCATGCTCTGTTCTCATCTTGCTGCCTGATTCTTTGCCTGACCTGCACTCTAAATTGTTTTAGCATAACAGTTTATGGGACCAAACAATAAACTCTTAATATGATCTTTACTGTATAATTTAAATACATTGGTTTTTTTTTTACCTTAAACTGTATAAATTTAACCGAAACCAGCACACATACATTCATATGAACATATACACACTTTCAAGCCNTATGAACATATAACAAAAGCTTTTTGCTTTCAGCCCAGCTATAGTATGCTTTCAATTTTATTTTTTTCTGCTTGTCTTAGAAACACAAAAAGCCCACATGTATGAATTTTAGAGCACAGTGCAGCTCCACCTTTAATGCTAGATATATTTGTTATTATATGGAAGTAATAAGCATGCATAAGTACTTCTTAAATACTCTCAAGGTTTAAATAAATTATTCATAAAGCTTTCCTCATTCTTAAAGTAAATAAGATTTAGTTTCAATAAGGAAGTAATTACTATAGTGATTTAGATCTTTTGATAAGCTAGAAAAGGTTTGGGGGCACATAAAAGGAAAGGAAAAAATATTTTTTCCCAAGCTTTCAGAGATTTCAGATATTTTCACATCTCTAACCCTGCTACTTCTTTGACCTCTTCTGAGCACTGATAACTCATCTTGTGAACAAATACAAAGTGTTTTATCATCTTACTGTGGCAAAAGCATATTATCCTATTCCTTTACAAATACAAAGCAGAAATGTATGCATATTAGCACCACTGAAAAATTAACCTTCTTCCTCTAAAATAGGATAACATCATTCTTAGGATTTCTTTTTTTCTTACTCTTTTTTCCTGGAATGTTTCAAAATTCTGGCAAGTTGTTCTTGCCAGACACGGTATTCAACCTTCTATTTTAGCTATCTTCATTAAAATGGTATACTTTGGGGCCCCTCACTACAAGAAGGACATGGAGGTGCTGGAGTGTGTCCAAAGAAGGGCAATGAAGCTGGTGAAGGGTCTGTCTGGAGAACAAGTCTTATGAGGAGCAGCTGAGGGAACTGGGGTTAGCCAATAGAAAAGGAGGATCAAGGGAGACCTTATTGTTCTCTACAATTACCTTAAAGGAGGTTGTAGTGAGGTAGGGTTCCGTCTCTTCTCCCAAGCAACAAGCGATAAGGCAAGAGGAAATGCCCTCAAGTTGTGCCAGGGGAGGTTTAGCTTGGATATTAGGAAAAATTTCTTCACTGAAAGGGTTGTGAAGCATTGGAACAGGCTGCCCAGGGAAGTAGTTGAGTCACCATCCCTGGAGGTATTCAAAAGACATGTAGATGTGGTGCTTAGGGACATGGTTTAGTGGTAGAGTTGGCAGTGCTAGGTTAATGGTTAGACTAGATGATCTTAGAGGTCTTTTTCAATCTAAATAATTTTATGATTCTACAATTCATAAGGTATACTTTCTGTTAACTTCCATCTGTTTGTCTTTCATTCCTTTTGCTTTATATATCCATTTTCATTTCTTTTTTTCCATCTTCATTTTTATCACTGAGCCAAGTGGAGTTGCAATATGGAATTTTAGCCATATAATTCTCCTGAAGAGGTCTCACATCTCATCCAAAATTTGCTTTCTGTATTTATCACCATTTCTCAACTTTTTAATTACTTATTTTACTCATAATATTACAGAATCATAGAATAGTTTAGCTTGGAAGGGACCTCCAGAGATCACCTAGTCTAAACTTCTGCTTAAAGGACGTCCAGTTAGGTCAGCTTACTCAGGGCAGTGTCCAGACTGTGTCCAGTCAGCATGTCCCAGGATGGAGACTCCATAACTTCTCTGGGCAACCTGCTTTAGTGTTTTGACCATCTTCACAGTGGCAGAGGATTTTTGCACAACAAGATCAAAACTTCCTGTACTGCAACTTGTGTCCATTGCTTTTTGTCCTGTTTCTGTACACCTTAAAGAAGTCTACCTCCGTCTTCTCTGCATCCTTTATTTAGGTAATTGCAGATGGCAATAAGGTCTCCCTTTCAGCCTTCTCTTCTTAAAGATTAACAAACTCAGTTCTCTCATCCTCTCCTCATACATTGTGTGCTGCAGCCCCATGACCATCTCTGTGCCTCTGCATTGTCTTTCTGGTGCTGGGCAGCCCAATACTGAACACAGAACTTTAGATGTGGTCTTGCAAATGCTGAACAAAGGGGAAGGATCGCTTCCACAGCCTTCTGGCTACACTCTTGTTAGTATAGCCCAGTACACGGTTAGCTGTACTGTTGGCAGCTGCACTGCCAACTCTCATTCAACTTGTTGTCTAGTACATTTTCTGCAAAGTTGCTTTCTATCCAGTCAATTTCCAGCCTGTACTGGTGCATGAAGTTATTTCATGCCAGGTGCAAGACTCAGAATATGCCACTGCTGACTACCATAAGGTTTCTGTTAGTCCGTTTCTCCAGCTTATTGAAGCCATTCTGAATAGCAGCTCTGCCCTTCAGAGCGTCAGATGTTCCTCCACAGTTCATCTGTAAAGTTGCTGGGTGCATGCCATCCATTCATCCATTAATAAAGATTTTAAACATATTGGCTCCTTATTGGTCCCTGAGGGGTGCCACTGGTAACCTGCCAGCAGTTTGACTTTGTACCACCTTTAGCCCAGTGGTCTAACCAATTTTGCCATTGCCTTACGGTTAGTATCCAAATCATTTGGCTACATGGATACAAAGACAGGCACCCATGCAGGCCTTGAATAAGTCAAGGATGCATCAATCACTGATTTCCCTTTGTTCATCCTCTCATATTTCGCAAAGTAAACTTTCGAAGAACTAAGAATTTATATGAGTGGTGGCAGATGTCCTCTCTTTGTCCAGAAGAAATATAATTGAATCAGAAAACTTGGTAACAAGTGAAATATTATTCCTGTCAACAGGTGCAATTAATCAGGTATCATTCTTCTTACATTAAAGAAAGACATTTCTGAGAGCTTCAATGAAATTTTACTGTTGGGTGGATATGAACTCCCAAAATAAGTTTCTCATAATAGTTTTTTTTTTTCCAATTGCTACATGCAGATATGCAATAAACAACTCACCTGATTTTGTAGTTTAGTTTGACAGCATATTAGATGCCAAGTATTAAAAGACTTTGTTACTAACCATAGTCAAAATGCTCTCATTTTGAATTGGCAAGAACTCTAAAGTCATAGCGTCCAATGCGAAGTTCCAGATGGACATTTTTCGTTTACTCAAAACTCCTTCATCAAGTTGGAGACACATTTAAGACTTCAGTAGGTGAATCATTTCTATCAGAGCTCCAGAATTTTAAAATCTGTCCCAGCAAAAGCTTCCAGTTCCTTTCCCTTCTGACCTGAGTTCCTTGAAAAATTTTTCTTCTCTTTGTTTTTTTTTTTTGTTGCAGTTTGCTTCCAATATGCTTCATTTGAATTTGTACTGTTTACCTTCATTACTTTCACCTCTCTGTGTTGCAAGTTTGAATTTTTTCAAATTCTTCTAGCTTAATTTCAACTGTGCTCATTAGCAACTGCCTCTGCACTTGTAAGACACTTTATCACACACACTCACACCCCAATTCCTATAGTGGAATAAGGCCAGTACTTCATGAAACAAATCTTCAGCTTCACACTTGTCATTTGCTTAAAATTTTGTTTCCAATGCTTTCGTTTTCATGCTCATGAGACCGAAAGAAAATCACCTGAAATTTCATTCTCATCTGTTTTCTTCCAAGATCCCTGAAGTGTCCTATAATTTTTTCATTCTACATGAAACTGTATCACCAGCAGTTGAGACTTGTCAGAAGATAGTTCTGATAGTTTCTATACTTACCTTTATAGTATTCATGCAAATAATTTTAATGTAATTTGTTCAAGTTTTTTTTTTCCTAAGTGCTGCACAGTGTTGAAACTTATGACTCCAGCCCACATAATTCAGCCTTGATTGTTTATGAACTTGCATCATTGTTTATGAACTATATAAAAAATTTCAACTCATCATTGAAGCAATATTGCAGCAACAGTTGAAATGAGAAGTACACTACCAGTATTTAACTCAAAACTTTTCTTTGATATAGCAGCATGCCTCAGGTATGCTGTTATCATTATTCACATTATAGCAATCCATTTATGCTAAGGCAGTAATTTCTTGCCAGTGAACTTTCATAAAAGGCATTCATGCAATGTATGATCATTTATATTCCATGTCATTTACACTGAGTCTAAATATGCAAATCACTAAACCTGCCTAGGAAATAAGGAGGTATCATTGTACAAAGGATTTCTCATTTTACTGTGAATATCAGCACCTTCCTGACTTAAAATAAATACTTGGTTTTGTTTTCTAAATACATTTTAAATAATCTATTCTGCAGTGGATGCTTTACTTTCTCATACTAATTCTGCCCAAATTACTAGGTGTGTTCAGGTGGTATTCATTAGAAAATTGGGAGGGAGGGGGGTGTTTGGTTTGTTTTCGTTTTACAGTCAAAATTCACATCTAATATTGGAGCTACATCCTATGCCTGAAACTTCAACTCTGCTGTACCTTTCTATTNGGGTGGTGGTCAAAAAAAAAACCAAATAATGCTTCATCTTGAAGGGTGCCAAGTGACTTTTAACGTTCTAAGAACCCATGAATCATTCTGATGGAAATTTTTCTGGATCAGTTTAATAATCACTATCCGCTTATAGGTTTCAGCAACTCAGGCATGATAAACACATCTGAAATGTAACTTGTAGAGGGTCTTCTACCTGCCCCTAACTTGACTGAATTAGGTAGTGAGAAACTCTGTAGCACTTTATATTCCATAAATCATAAAAGCTTTCACTCTTGTATGCCAAAATTAACCTCTAAACAAACTGTTAGCACTTCACATTGCAAGACCTAATTGCAAAAGATGTATAACAGTTGCTGCTGCCAGCTCATGACTTTAGCTGCCATAAGGGTACAAATGTGCCTCTGAAGTTTAGGTCATGCATATTTAAGATAATTTCTTCACGTAAAATATTTATAGCTACCATAGGGCTGATTTTTCCAATCACCAGGCAGAAGGATTATATACTCTTATTGATGTTAATGGACCATTTCAATGGGGCCAAGACTTCACTTAAGATCTCCAGATTGGTCCTTCTTAATCCTGAAAGCTTCCTGTCAGTCACTTCGAGTAAACTTGCTTTTGAAAAGCTTGCATTTAAGTTAAAATGTGAGAAAAAAAAAAATAAGAACAAATGCAGGTATGTTTAATGTTACCAGTACCATGCCATTGCTGCCCAGTGAAGGCCAGGAGCTGATGAGCTGAGGACAGAAGATAAAGCAATGGACTAAGGGGATACAGGCAATCCTTCAAAGAAAGGGTACAAATAAGATGAACATGCTAGATAGTAGAGAAAAGAAGATTTACCCAATTAATGTGGAAATAGAGAACTAAACAGATTTTGGTTACTAATAGCTGCACTGTCACTATATTCAAGCCCACACTCAAAGTTATATTCAAGTTGAACCAAAGGTCTTGGTCTTGATGTTGGTGTAATAGTGTGGAAACAAACATCTTACGAGATAATATACTGCACCATGGAACAACTGATTGCTCTTCAGATTACAAAAATGCTGACTGTAAAGACATGTAGCTAATTTAAACTCTACCGTGCTAATCTCCATTTTGGTGCCACCTGAAATTTACAGATGTCTTTCAAGCATAACATCAAGTATAGACCACTTTATATAAACGTAGCTGACATTTCAAATATACAGGTCACTGCTATGGGATCGAAGAGAATTTACAATTCCTTTTTAGGCAATCTAATATTAAAAAGACGGTAACAGTACATTGAACAAAAAGGAGAAGGGATGAGAAACTAGATTTTGGATTTGACTGCCATCACAATCAAGGGCCTTCTCTGTGCCTCTGGGCAAGGTGCTTAAGCCAGGATTTTTGAAAGTAGTTATCTAAATAAAATACTTCAGAAAAATATAGCCTTTTATCTTTCCCCATTACTAATTTGACCTATACACTAGACATGAAAATCTTTACATACTTTGTCTTCCAGTATAAGCCCTTTAGAACAAAACTGGTATTTCACTAAGCTCATCTGAACCTCCTGAAAAATCTGTGTCTTTAGATGAGCCACAGTAGGTTTCCTGGAAAAGAAAAACAATCTTCAAGTGAATATTCTTTTAAGAAAAAAAATACTTTTAAATCCAAAACACTAAGTGTACTGCTTCCACATTAGATGACCAGGATTCTCCTAGTCACTGGTTCGGACGCAGCCGGGCATTCAGACTTACTCTATGACAAGAAAAGTAGGCCTTAAAAACAGGCAATCAGGTGTACCTGAAAGCTTACCCTTTCCTAAGAAAACTTTGAAGCAGGTGGTTTCCACTCAGATCAGAGTGGAGAAGAATTAGAGTACTGAACTCCTTCAGCATTTGCAAAAGCTTCTCTTCTTTACCCAGACTGTTGTATTCCTAACCAGTGTCTGGAAATATCACCCATCTATATACTACCCTTCTCCTCTTCTTTCCTCTATTTTTGTAACGCACACTGCAGTTAGTTTTTGGTCTAGACAGGTGCTCTCTGCCTCCAGATAATCTGCATTTCTGTTTAACGAGAAGAACATATTGAGCACTAATTACACTGCAGGCCTAAATATTTCCTATTTGCTGTAATAGTTGCACATATTTGGTGAACACAATTAGTGATAAATTGGAGTTGTCATAAAATACATTCTTTCTGCTTTCACACTAGACAGTCCGCATTGAAAAAAAACACCACCAACAAAACAAACAAACAAAAACAACCAACAAACCAAACAAACAAAATGTTACATCTGAGTGAATAGACCTCAACAAAGGCTGTTTTATGGAATGACAACATTCCTGTCACAATGCCGTTGCCAGATTATGAGAATTAAAGGTTGCCAACACATTTAAGATATAGGCAGGGGTATACACACTGATCATATTTTATCTGATAGCCTCTCAAGTCTTAAAAGCTATTACATACATGGTAAGTGGCTGCATGGCAAAGCTCTCAAAGTCGTGCTGCTCTCCAAGCAAAAATAAAATGATCAATTCCTTTTTGGAAATGGGCAGAAATTTTCTCCATTTGATTTCATATGCCTAATAATCTGAAAATGAATGATTGTAAGTATACATCCATGTCAAAATGGGGATAAACTGTTACCTAAATTCAAAATATTTGTGGCAAATAATGTATAAGACACACAACATTGTGAATATCCCAAATGAGTTGTCATTTTTACTTAACTCACTCTCATTTAAGCAAGAAGTATTTTAGAAGATCTTCAGAACTTGTATTTCACTCATGATTCATTGGAAAACTAAGCTAGCAATTTTGGACTAGTTCTGGATAGCAGTAAACTGCTTCTCGGCACCAACTGACCTACTTCTAGAGATAATAAATAAAAACAGAAATGTTATTCACTTATAAGAAACATCAAAAATATATATGTAGATAAAATGGAGACTTCTAGTTCTCTTTTTTTTAACAGAAAAACTATTCTCTACATTTTAAAATTGGAATAAAAAAATAAAGTTTTAGAATCCAGATTTTCCTAACTTTCAGAAAATCACAACATTTTTTTTCTCTCTCTGCTTAAAATAAGTCTACACTAAGTAAAACTATAACCCAAATTTTAGATCAGGAAAGCCACTTTCAGTTTGTTGTTCCCCATTCTAAATTGAATAACTTTTTTCTTTCAGATATTTTGCCTTCCACTCAAAATTAACCTTAGTGAACCTCATTTTCAAGTGCAAGATGAACTGTAGGCTGACCCATACATTGCAGATGCAGCATTAGTGTGTGAAAGTAGGGATGTTGACCAAAATAAGTTCCCACACAACGTAACACAGAATATGCACCATAACAAATTATGTTAATAAGTGGTTCGGGTCCTGGCTCTCAATGATACTACATCTGTTCTAGCTGAAAATGCCAAATAAATGAACTAAATTTCTGAAGTGTCATGAAACAGAGCAAGCCACTGACATGAGTCCTACACAAATCCTGTAAACTGATGTTCTATTTCTAGAAAAGGTCTGGCCTGCGCAATATAAAGGTAAAGTTTCTGAAGTTCAACTGATGCAGTAGGAATGCAGTTTAGAGGTGTCTGTACACTATAGTCTTTGCATTTCTCTAATTTTTGTCATCTATTTCTATTCTGAGAGTCTTTCTAGGCCAATCACTGTTGTATAGCTGGGTTTACTACGTGCATGTCAGCAGCAAGTCAACAGTTCCTTGGTGTGCAAGGAGTTGCGTAACCATTAGTTATGGCACTTGGGAGGACCTTTCCTTAAAATTAAAAACATGTGCAAGTGCCAAAATATTTTATTAGAAATTAGTCAGGGACAGTCTTTTTATACGCCAAAAAGACCTCAACCAACCAAGAAAATCTGACTTCTGATTTCTAGGTGGACCTACATGATGTTCTCCACCTGACTTTAGGAATGACTAAAATATCAAACTGATCTCCTAGCAACACTAGTAACAGCATCTTTGTACAAAAATAGGATGTAGCCCTAAATGGCTTACTTTGCCTATGCCTTCAAAAATGGTTTCAAAAGCAAAACAAGATGCAAAAGCAATTGCAATTAGGAAATTCCTTTAAGTAGCAATATGCAGACAAATATATGTTCATGTCTCAGTTAAATAGCTAGTAGGAAAAAAAAAAAGAAAAAAAAAAAAAAGAAAACCTCACCTGCACATTCTCTTTTTTCCCCCAGCTCTCTAACTCTGACATATAAAAATTCACACTGTAAGCAAGTCATGTCTAGAGTACAGGAAGTTAGTAGATCTAGAACCTCACACAAGATTTTTTTTGGCAAGTCCATTTCTCCAGCCATGCAGATCTCCAATCTACTTTTCAGCTGTGTTTAAATCAAGCATAATAGGAGACCTGTCCTACCATAAGTATATACACCTTAGTTCTTTTAACTTGTCTTCTAGCTGTTTTTGAGCCAGAACAGTACACATTTCAAAAAACAAACAAACAAAAAATCCCACAATTACTGGTTTCAAACCAGACTTATAGCAGTTATTTTCCTCTGGGAGAAAGTGGAGGGATTGTGGGGGAAGCTGTTCAAATGTCTGTGGAGGGGCTGGGGAGCCAGGCTCCCCTGCTGCATGGGGCATACAGACAAATCATTGCATTATTAAACCTATGTGTGTTTCTGAAAAACTAGATCTCCCCTGTGTTAGGTATGTATCAAAATGAATTCTCTTTCTCTAAATCACTCACAATCAAAAAAGATGGACAAAGTGTGTGACAGCACACAGTTGAACTGGCTATGTAAAATTCCTTATCTTTTGAGTAAAGAGATCCAGCATTAGGAAGCACCATTTTTGCATTTCAGTAGAGTCAAAAAATCTCCAATCTGGATGAGGACAAATAACTTTCATGACCAATCAGTGCATCGCCTTAGCCCTGTTAAGTGCTTTAGAGAGACAAAAGATGACACTGACCTTGCAGTGAGGAGCTCACCATCAAGATACTTTTTCCTTTAAACTAAAAGCTTTCATACAGTAATTGTGCTGAGAATCACAGAATCATAGAATGGCTTGGGTTGGAAAGGCCCTTAAAGATCATCTAGTCCCACTCCCCTGCCAGGGGGGTCACTGGGGACTTCACCTGACTGCCAGGACTTTTTCAGATATGGAGAGTGGCTTGGCAACTACATCAGCCAGTTTCCTCAGGACCCTGGGACGCATGTAATGGGGCCCCATAGAGTTGTACCTATTCAGTTTCATCAGTTTGTCTTGAACCCACTCTTTGCTTGCAGTGGGAGGGACTTTGATCCCCAACCCCTGCCTAGAGGTTCAGGGACTTGAGAGATGTGGGAAGCCTGACTGCCAGTGAAGACTGAGGCAAAGAACTTGTTGAGTACCTCAGCCGTCTCCATGTCTGTTGTTACTGGTTCTCTCTGCTCATTTATCAGAGGGGGTACACTCTCCTTGGCCTTTCTTTTCTGACCAATGTACCTATAGAGTCCCTTCTTGCTATTCTTTGCATGCCTTCCCAGCTCAGTTTGATTTGTGCCTTGGCTTTCCTGATCCCATACCTGCACATCTGGACAGCATCCCTGTGCCTTTCCCAGGCCACACATCCCTGCTTCCACTGCCTGTGCATTTCCTTCTTGTGCCTCAGTTTGACCAGCAGGTCCTTGCTCAGCCATGCTGGTTTCCTGCCTTCTCTGCCTGCTTTCTTACACATGGAGATGGAGAGTTTTTGTGCTCTAAGGAAAGTGTCCTTAAAGAGTTGCCAGCTCTGTTCAGCTCCTTTGTCCCTAAGGACAGTGTTCCAGGGGATCTTATCCACTAGGTCTTTAAATAGCTGGAAGTTCACTCTTCACATGTTCAGGGTCCTAACTTTGCTCTTTGCCAGGCCCATATTCCTTGAGATCACAAACTCAACCAAAGTGTGGTCACTGCAGCCCAGACTGCCTCCAATCTTGACCTGTTTAATGAGTTGATCTGCACTGGCGAGCACCAGGTCCAGTAATGCTTCTCCTCTGATTGGTTTGTCTAGTACCTGGATCAGGAAGTTATCCTCGATGCACTCCAGGAGTCTCCCGGATTGCTTACAGCCTGCTGTGTAGCTTTCCCAGCAGACATCCGGGTGGTTGAAGTCCCACATCAGGATGAGAGCATGTGAGTGTGATGCTTCTTGTAGTTGAAGCAGGAAAGCCTCATCAACAGGCTCCCCTTGATCAGGTGGCCTGTAGAAGACCCCAACCACAAGGTGTCCTTTATTGGTCCGGTCCTTAACTTTTACCCATAAGCTCTCAACCTGTTCATGGCTGTTTCTCAGAGGCAGCTCTTTGCAGTCAATCAGTTCCTTAATGTAGAGGGTAACACCCCCGCCCTTCCTTCCCTGCCTATCTCATCTGAAAAGCTTGTAGCCCTCTATTCCATTGTTCCAGTTGTGTGATTCGTCCCACCACATTTCCATGACAGCAATTACATCATAGTTTTCTAATTGCACTGTGGTTTCCAACTCTTCCTGCTTGTTTCCCATGTGGTGTGAACCGGTGTAGAGGCACTTCAGCTGGGCTATCGGTCGCATCACCTCTTCAGAGGAGCCCTTCCTAATTCCTTTGGGACAATTCACAAGTATTTCCCTGTTGCTTCCTAAAGTGATGGTGTTCCCAGATTCTCTTCCATCACTCAGAGGTGCATCCCCTTCCCCTGCTGAACCTAGTTTAAAGCTCTGCTGACAAGCCCAGCCAGCTTCCTGCCCAAACACTCTTGCCCCACCTGGTCAGGTGTGCCTCATCTTGTGTCAACATGCCTGGTCTCTCAAAAGTGCATCTGAGATCACAGAACCCCAAACCTTGAGCATGGCAACAGCCATGCAGCCAATCATTCACTTGATCCCTTCATCTCTTTCTTGGAGGAAGTCTCCAACTGGGAGGACAGAGGAGAAGACTACTTGTGCTCCCAATCCCTTCAACATCTTTCCAAAGGACATAAAGTCCCTTTTGATATTTCAGAGTCTCTTTGTTGCAGCCTCTTTTGACCCTACATGAAAGCGTAGGAATAGGTGATGGTCTCTTGGCCCCACAAGACTTGGTAACCTCTTCTTAATATCATGAATGCAGGCCCTGGGCAGGCAGCAAACCTCTCTGGAGAGATTATCCAGATGGCAAATGGGTGCCTCTGTGCCTCTCAGCGAGGAGTCTCCGATTACTAACACCCTTCGTGCCTTTTTTGTGGCACTGGTTCTTATGCAGGTTGACTGGGCCAACTTTGTGCTGTTGCCCTTTCCTAGGTCTTGACAAATAGTCACACACTTTCCTTTTTCCAGCCCTAGAGCATCATATCTGTTGTGCAGGGGCTCTTCAGAGGCAAGGGGGAGACTCCTCCTCCTGCTCCGAGCAGAGACAATGGTCCAGTCTCCCTTGTCTTGTGAGTCAGCCAAGTCTGTCAGTTCAGGGTCGGAAGCTAGCTTATCTTCCCCTTGCCAGGACTTAAGGCAGGGCTGTTGCTTAGCCCGTGCAAGCACATAATACCATTTATCAATCTCTTGCTCAGATTCCTGGATGCTAAGTTGCCTGGTGAGCTCCTTTCATAACATGGCAACCTGCTTGAAAAGCTCATCCAGCTGGGCACAGTTGCACTCATGACACTCACCTCTGCCTTGAGGCCCTAGGGGGACTTCCAGATTCTGGAGTGTCCTGAACTGAGGGTCTGGGCAGCTCTTTTGGTCCCCAGGAGGTCTGTTTGCATGTAGACACCTGCCTGGGGATGTTGTGGCCGCCCCGTGTGGGTTTCAGCCTCAGCCCAGCAGGTGCAGTGGGCGGACACCATCTTTGTTTCAGTAGAAGGATCCTTCTTGTTGCTCCCAGAATACAAGAAAGCAACCTGCCTTCTGCCTTCCCTGCGTGACCTCC
This sequence comes from Chauna torquata, assembly GCA_013399475.1. Taxonomy (NCBI): domain Eukaryota; kingdom Metazoa; phylum Chordata; class Aves; order Anseriformes; family Anhimidae; genus Chauna; species Chauna torquata. The sequence continues at coordinate 18,541 of VXAL01005431.1, read as the reverse complement.
CGCATGAACTGCGGTGCAAACTGCCGCACCATGCACCGGTTGATGCACCACGCCATGTTTGCCAGCTCTCTTGCTCCCCAGAGGCTGCCTTTGTGTGTGCAGGGGATGGCCCCGCCCAAGCCTCCTCGGCTGCTCTCATGAGGGCTGCCAGCTCCCAGCGGCTCCCTCCTTTCCCTGGGGTTCCCTCGATGCGGGAACCCCCTGCATACCGCCCTCCCCTGCTCCGCTGCAGAACACGACTGCACCGGAGCTGAGAGACGTACAATGATTGATCTTAAATGAAGTAACAAATGAAGACGTTCAGATAAGGAAAAATCTCTCATGGCCTGAATATGATCTGTAAATATTAAACTATTATAAGAACATTGTTCTTTGGAAGTCTTGCTTTTGGACACATTAAAAACAGTCTCTGTTTTTGTGAAGTGTGCCTATGCTGATTGTAAAGGCAGCCTCTGACTGACACACAAAGCAAATCTCATCTTTCACATTTACAAAACTCTAAAATACTCCATGCTGACAGCTTGAGTATAGGCAGACCCCAGACAGGCCCCTGTACTGATACCCAAGAGAGACATTTACCATTGTATTACATCTGATTACATTAAAATATTTCACTGAAATTATTTCTTCTCCCAGGCTAACCCAACTTCACAAATTGAATTACTATTGTGGTCATTTTAAGGTTTACCTGAGAATGACTCCATTACTTATTCAACATATCCCTTTGAAAATTCAAAACTTCACAAAACTAGGAGGCAGTGACCTTGAGAAGACTAAACTTGCTGGAAGTCAGTCCTCTTCCAGATTGATGATTACAAATAAGTTGTTGTCAGAATTTCGTGACTGAATAACAGAGGCAAAAAGCCCTAGTATGTTTGATTATTGCCTCCTAAGGCTACAGGGAAAAACGTTGCTTGCTTCTTTATATATTATTGTAGAATACAAAAATCTCAGTTCTGATTTACTATTTGCCATCCTCAAATTTTCAGTGGATTGACACCAAAGAAAAGAAAAAGTTCTCAGGCACACTTGGTCACAAATTCTCAATTTACAGAAGTCAATTCACTCAATTTTTAGTTTGTGGGTTGCGTAGACACATACACAGAGGTCTGGGTATACTGTGCACCTTCCCAGAGCTCGTAAGTGTTTTCAAAGAGAGCAGCTATAAAAGAATTCACCTCCGTGAAGACTGCAATCAAGCAGGCTTAGGGGTCCAAGACTATAACTGAATTTGGACTGAGTCCTACACCAGTAGAATTGCTCAAACACTGAAAAGTTACATCAAATCTTATGCCCTAGTCATAAGAATATCTGAAGGTACTGCACAATCTAAGATGAACAGTATTCAAAAGTTGCTTGCTAGCTCTTCTGCCCTCCCTATAAGAATAAAAACAAGTGATATCTATATTCAAGTGAGGACACAACATATTCTACAAACATTCTTGAGCAGAACCATGGCTCCCTGCGCTCAGGAAACACTTCTGCTGCCACAGATATTTTGAAAATTATGCCCTTGCTTTAACAACATAAAAGCAAAACACAACAAATCCACATAATAGAAAGTTAACACTGAACAGGAATATTTCTTTATTATTTTCAAAAGCATTTGAAGTAAAGGAAAGTTTAAAAGCCATTTAAATTACTTCCATCTAGGTAGTCTTAACATATTTCAAACATATCAGATTTGTATGTTTTATCATTATCACCCTACAGCTCAGAGAATATGAAGTTATTCAATTTCTATTAATGATCCCCACGTAGCAGCAGAGTGTTTTTAGCCAGTTGCAAATTCAAAATCTGAGTGAGAGACCGGTCAAGCTGTCTCACTCAAAACAATAACCATGCTGAGGGACCTTTTCTTGCCAGGCTAGTGAGATCTAAAATGTTGACTGTGATCAACACATCAGCATTCTAAATTAAGTGAATCTGATTGCTTTCAAACTTAAAAACAAGATAATCGGGGGTAATTCCACTCCAGTGAAACAGATGTACAAGTGAAGAACTGGTGCTACACAGAACTAAAAAAAAGAAAAGGATCAATGTTATCTTTGCCTCTTTAAAAATAAAATGAGCCATTTAAAAATAATTTTTATACCATGTAGCACTGAAGGTCAATTATATTTACTTATGCGATATTTCTTATTTATACATTTATTTTTTCAAATCAGGTCTTGAAGTGATCGTGTTTGCTAAGATTCCCAAACATGACCTTCATTATCTCTATTTTAATTCCTTTACATTAAATTTGTCAGTATTTCTATCAATTTTCTGTCACCTGTGCTCTTGTCTTAGCCCTTTCTTAATACTACCAAAAGACTTATAAACTACACAAGATTGACAAACTTTTACTGATCAGATGAAAATATTTACTTTTTGAAAATTACAACTGTAACATCTTTCCATGGATTAAAATATGTATTACGAATGTCAAAAGACTATTATTTCTGACATCCAACAACAGGATGAAGGCCCTGCCGACTGGGAAGACTCAATCAGGACCATTCATGGATTCATTTATTTCCACTCTGCAATAATCCAGCTGTAATTGACAAAAAAACGGCTATGGGAATTGCCAATAATGAAAATTTGCTGGAAACAGGAAAAAAAAATTCTTTTTTTTTTTAATTTAAGTAATTTGAACAAGATCAAAGTGAAGATCTTAAAGCACTAACATTTTCATGCTAATATTTTTGGAAGCAGTGCAATTTTAGGAAAAATTATAGGCCAAATCTAGAATTGTTTTCTTCCTCCACCAAAATCCAAACAATTGAAAAAAGCAAAACTAAATAAAAAAGAATCCAGTTTTAACTCAAAGTTCAGAACTAGCGTTTTGGCAATCATTCTGATATTGTAAAATCATGTCTACAGTATTCACATCATGAATATTTTACGAACTAGGAAGGTTATTTCTTTTAAACATGGTAGATCAGAAGACTAAAAAGCTATTCACCCTGTACGTATTTGCTAAATGAATTAGTTATGCCTTTACAGCAATGCTGAACAATTCAAACAAAAAAATAAAACTGCTTTCTTTTAAAATTCTGAAGTGCATTGGTAAGCAGTAACCTGAAGACTTTAATTTTTTGAACATCTGAATGATTCCCATAATTTCTAGAAATCCACAAACACAGACCCAGTAGCAGATTTGAAAAAAAGAAAAAGAAAAAAAGAAAAAAAAAAGGTATGTAAATAGAAGGAAAATAGTGAATAGCTTTGAAGAGAATATTTTTAAATAAATGATTAATAAAAAGTATCAAATATTGCAAATATAAGATTAAAGAAGCCATTTAGTTTTGTACATAATTGTTTCTGATTTTTAAAGAAACTAAAACATGACCAATCCTGTATCAATCCTCTTTTCTTTCCCTGACCTTTCTGACATTTGCAGAAACATATTCTAGATCTTATTCTGTCATCTGTGAGATTGGAAATGAAATGCTGCATTTGATCACAAACATCAAGTAGTAAGCCAAGCAGAAGATACATAAGCATACATGGTCTATTGCCCACAGTGATTGAGCTGGGGAAATCTGAGAGCGGGAGTCTGAGTTTATGCACGATACAAACACACACACACGAACAAAAAAGGGAAAGGTGTCAAACAACAAAGGTAGTTTTGATTCGGATAGCATTTTTATGGTGGTTTTCTTTTCTT
>VXAL01005431.1:1011-14843 GCA_013399475.1 Chauna torquata | reverse complement strand
TAATAATTTATTTTTTATAATTTAAGTAGTAAAAAAACAAAAACAAAAACAACCAACCACCCAAACAAAACACAAAACCTAAAACCAAAACAAAACCAAAACAAACCGCTAAACCAGTTTAAGATGTTGGAGTTATAAAATCATCCTGCCCAATCTTGGAGGAAAAGATCAACTGCACAGAAAAAGAATTAAGAAAATGAAGTCAATTTCCTTACAGTGGGCCTGCTTCAGGTTGAAATAAATGTAAAGACTCCACTATGCTCTGTTTTCATAGTACATCACAATTCTTAGAAATATATACTTAGGGTTATAGGAAATAAATAATTACAGGTATGAAATGCATAATTTTATTTATTTATTTTTAACCAAAGTGTAGCTATAGATCATAAAAGCAATCAGGTAATTATTTTTAAACTTGGGACATTTTATAATTTAAAAAAATAATTTAAACAGGATCAAAGAAAACAGCTGATCATTCTTTCAAAGGCAGAATGAATACAAATTGTTTATGAACAGACCAGTTATATCTCTAAATTCATTTGGTTCCCCTTTCATTTTTCTTCCACCGTAGAGCTAGTGTTTCTCACTGACCTGTTGCTGCTTGCCTCCTACTGGAAATAAAGATGGTTGGTTTCACATATCATTTACTGATCAACAACTGCTGCTGGTGTGACAGATCAGGTAAAGAAGCTGTAAAATTAAGTTGCTACAAACCATTCCTAGGAGTCTCTTCCCTTATTTTAAAGAATCTCCTTGAAAGAGAAACTTCTCCACAGTTTTGCACCAGTCTCCTCTCCTACCACCTGCTTTTAAAAATACTTATGTGCTATCCTTGCTCTCATCTCTGGACCTCATCACGTGGGTGCAAACAATTCAAGGGGTCTTCTGTGATTTGATGTATGGTACATTATTTATTTGCATTACATGATTAATGCTTCAGACTTCTGAAGTCTTTATAACTGTATGCTTTTATGAAAAATCAAAACATTTTTTTCAGTTATTGAGACTATTCTTAGTCCTTTTAAGCTGTAAAGCTGAATTTTCTTAGTATCTGCAAGCCTAATTTTAGAGAACAAAGATTAAAATAACTTAATAGATTTGGAAGGCCCTTAAAAATCACACAAAATAGCTTTTACCAAAAAAAAAAAAAAAAAAAAAAAAAAGCCAAATCCTGATAGATTACCAGATACTGAATGATAGGTAGTTTTCATGTTTGAAGCACTGAAAGCTATGATAAGCTGAATCTGAGCAATTTGAGGATAAAAGATACTATACCAGCAGCAGAAGAAATATTATTGAAGGAGATTGTTAAAAGAAAGGTATTTTCACACAGGATCGACCCAGTGGCTTGAAATGTCAAACTGTGAAGCTGGTTCACTACTGTCTTTTATCAGATTTAGTAGTATTAAATTTTAAGGAATTGAGTGCAAAATGTTGAATGAGACCCTTATACAGCAAAGTATGACACATTTTGCAGATGCTGAATGCTGGAAAATCATTTCAGGACTAAAAGAAATACTGGTGAGATCAGTACCAGTGAGGTACTTGGACATGATAAACAGCATTAAAATTCTACTGTTTATTAAGTAGATAGGCAGGATAACCAGTGTTTTTGTCTATCACAGGTTGTATCTATAGAGTTGCATGTGTGAATACAGCAACGCCAAAGTACATAAATTAGTTATATTTAATATACAAAACTATTAGATGACAATTTGTGACTATTACTGAGGAAAGCATATGCTAATATATAAGGATGGACTCATTTTCTTTTTAACTAGTCGCAACATTTCACAGTCCATAGCAAACTACTGTTTGTAAATGTGTATTGAAATCATAAAAGTAATCTGTCTATACAAAATTTTTCCCAAAGCTATATGCCCTGTTAAAATGGAAAAGGGTTAAAGACATAAGCACTCCTGAACTGTGATAGAGTTTGTGTAGACTTTGTTACTTATTTCAATGTCATTTATTCAGGCTAAAATAGAGGAAGATACCATTTATTAATTACATGAACAACTTGTTTCCACAGTTAGAAACCAAATTCATTTTTTGTTTGTATCCATGAAAAACTCTGAAAATCAGAGATCTCTGAAATTCAGACACAGTATTACTCTATTTGTAAAAGAAGATATAAGAAATCGTACAGATGCTGCAGGCTGAAGCCTCTGACAGCCTGCATGTGAACACACAGTAACATGATTTGCACTGTTACTAGCAGCACGTTTTCTGATGTGCAAACATTTCCTGTAGGTTTGCATGTAGAAGGAAATGATGAGATCAAACAGCACACTGTTTTGGTCAGGTGAGTTTGTAGCAGTAGTAGAATGAATACCCTCTATAATTGCAGCTTCCTTTTAAAAATGGGAGCATCAGCACAAAAAAAAAATACAGCAGATTTCAGTGTTTTGCTTTTGCTGTCTGTCTCAGGTGCTCAGCAAACATCCGTCATGACAGCATAGTAATAGAGCTTGTACCAAGGTGTGACTTACTGCTTTTAAGTACAGACTTTTAAAACAGCCCTTTATGATTTACTTTGCTTTGTCAAGTATCAGTAACTTAGCTAAAATGCTCTTCCAAATTGCAAAGCTCACAAAAACCCATGAGATCTCTGAGGTTGGACTTGTTCAGAAACTCTCAAGGCAGAAGTTAATGCTGTTTTTTGTAGATATGCATGAGTTTTAAATACATGATAGTTCTTTTTCATAAATGCTATGCTTATCATCAATTCTACTGAAAATAGCATATGCAACTGTTTTTACTCTTGGCACTGTGTGCCAAATAATTGTATTTGGCAGAGAATCAAGCCTGCACAGGAATGCTCACACAATTTTATATATATATGAAGTGACTGAATGATCAAACTGCATATTTCACACATATAAATATTTTATCTTTCTACCCAAGTAATGTTCAGCATTCTTGTTTTCTCTTGAGTCTTGGCAACTTGTGCAAACTCCCACCACATTCTAGCAAAGTTGAAAGTGACAGGAGACATGGATTACTTTTGTAAATGAAGAGTGCTGAGCTACCAACAGGCTCTCTCAGGCACCGTGTTTGTTACAGATGATCCAATAAAGGCAAAATAAGCTGAGGGTAGCAGCTGTTCGAGCTGACAAAAATGCCATACATGATTCACATTTTTAGGTGAATATTATAAGGAATTGTAGGAAGCATTTCTGCTGGTTAGTTTCTTTTCTCCCCAGTAAGTGCAGTTTGTAAATGCACTCAATGTAGCCTAATATGCCTAGTTGGAAAAGTGTTCAGTGGCTGTCCCTGCAGTAGCTTGAACACCTCTGTCCTAATTGCTTTTCCTTATCATTCCGTAGGCAGCTCTGTCCAGGAAATGCGTGCAAAGAATGTCCTGTGGGGCGATGAGTATAGAACACATCTACTGTGGGAAATCCGTCATGGAGGTAGAGCTATTTAGAGGCCCTATAGAAATGCTCTGTAACCCATGGTTTTTGGTCCCTTTGTACCCCTTTGTAAAGCACAGCAGGTTTCCAAACTGTGCTCTTAACAACTCACAGCCTACTTAAAAGAGATTTTATGTTCTCTTCCAAACTTCTTTGGTGGTTCAAAATAGCAAAAATGACCCATCCATAGATAGGTCCAATGACCCACAAGAGTTTGGGCCAAAGGAAAGCATTGCTGATAAAGTGCTAGAACTCAGCAGGGCTGAGCATTACTAAAATGGAACATTTCTTCAATATTTGTGGTCTGAGATTGATTATATTGCTTTCTTCAAGCCCAGATGGTGAAGTTGTAAAAAAAAATTATACATCATAATGGTACTCTTTCCACAAAGTGCAAACAGAACTACACTTAAATAATTTCTACCACGTTTAATGAAGAATTATACAATGTGCAATATTCAAACTCCTCTTATTAATCATGTTAATGGGTATGTAGGTAGGAGGGGATGTTTGAAACAGGACACTGCACTCAACTTACATAAATTCCAGAAAACAGGGCTCAAAAATTATTTGAGGAAAAGTGCCTGAGGACAGTACACTTTCACAGCGTTTGTAGTGTATTAAGATACACATCGCTGAAATACTAATCAAACAGACTTTCTATTAATCACAAATGAAAAAGACAGTATTGTCTGGAGGAATAAGTGCAGGACTAGGAGCCAGGAACATAAATACAAATTCAACAAATTCTTATTCTTCTAGCGTCAAACCAGTTAACCCCTCTGTCTTTGCCTATATTAATAAATTACGCCATGCTAATAAATCATCCAGGGTATTGGAACTTGGTCATTATATAATGTTAAATTAGGCAAATTTGATTTATTGTTAGTGTTGTTGCTGGCATAACTTTGGATGAGGGCAGCTAGCCATCTTTCAAACAATGGTCATGCTTTGAATCTTTCAAATTCATGGGTCAGAGGTCATTCCCAATAGGTAGCTTGTGTGTGGCTGGTGTACTTCAGCAGGTAAGAGGTATGGTGGTATGGACAACTGGGTGCTTGAGGCCAGCTGGCCTCAGTGCTTAGAGAACAGTCCCAGAAACATTTAGTTTAGCTGTACTAAACACCACCTCTGTATTCCATTTTCCCACTTGTGAAATCAGGATGCTAAAGCTGTGTAGCTGATCAGGGAGTTAATCTTTGCATAGTCTTTTGAAGCTGGAAGGAGATCTGAAAGTAGTAACACTGTAGTGGGCAAATAGAAAGAATAAAAAGAAAGAACAGAAGGTTGAAGAACTGCCCCTTGTATCTAAAACAAATGTGTTCTGAGATATATGGCATTTTCACAAGGATAGCTCAAAAAAAGTTCAAACGGATGATAAATTGAGGAAGAATGATTTACTTCATGTGTACATGAAGGAATTCTTTGAAATTTTTCTTTTCCTTGTCTGTCTGATCTTACACCTTATAATGTTTTACATTATTTCACATTACCATTTACCAAGTTAAAAAGACTATTTCTAAAATGGCAAAAGTCAGGCTTATAAGACTGTGCAATGAGTTTTATGAACAGGATGGATGAAACACTCGTTTGATATCCCCTGTACTTTAATCCAGTAAGTCTTTCTTCATGCTTTAAAAAAAAATGAGAATCAGTTGAAGCTAGATTACCAAAAAAGCTTGAGTATAAAATCAGATCAGTATTTTAGTTAACATTACTGTCATACCGCTGCCTCCTGCAGCCGCCTTGCTCCCAACTCGGCCCACAGCAGACAGCACCTTCACCACAACTGCGCTGCATGGCATTGTTCAGCCGCTCTGGGGGACTCTGCATCCCCCGCCCGCCAGCATCCCCAGCTCCCATTGCCAGCTGTGGGCTGGCCTCTTCCCAGCACCTTCCTCTGCCCGCCTGCCTGCAAGCCCACACAGGGAAAAAGGCAGCGCCGAGCTGAGCATGAAGCTAGGTGAAAACACTGCCTGTATTGTAATAAACCTACAAAAGTAATGACATGAACAGGTGTAATGCTGTGGGTTTGATATGGGGGGACTGAACTTAAAGTAGAAAACCAGAATGATATTAAAATGGCAGAGTACTATTACATAGTACTATTGCTTCCTAACATGCAAACATGATAGAAATATTTAGAAAGTGTCCATATTAAAATAACTGTATTTTTCAGAGACATAAATTTTATGTCCAGATAAGAAAACTATTAGTTAGGCACAGGGGAGAGGGAAAGCTCTTTCCCTTCCTGTGTTACAAAACCCAAACTGAATGTAATACTTAGAATGCACAATGACATCATTGTTTTAGCTTGTTTTTGTTACAGACCGAATCTTTTGGGTTTATCTGTACTCCTAAGTGATATCTCTTTCCTTGTATACAATGAATTTTCTGAACAGACTGATCAGCACTTTAAGGGAAGCTTTTTTCTACAACAGGATTTTGAGACTTCATTACACAGCAAGCATATTTCAACCTTTGTCTTAACAGTTGCTAATCTTCAGGATCCATACTGGCTAAAAAACAACTAAAAATCCTATGCAGGTCACTCAGTGAGGAAGCTGCACTGCTGTATACCTTGGTGCTTTATTTTATTGTGGAATAGCCAAGTTATGGCCAGGCTGTATCACCCCATAATTATCCCAAGAAATTTATGCTTCCATAAGTTTTATCACAATCCTTAGTGTTCAATCACAGTCTTTAATGGAATAAATACTAATTATATTACATTTGCCAAAGTGTGAAAAAAATCCGGACATTTAAAAAAAGAAAACCAGACCAAAGATACATTAATTTTGCAAGATAGGAGATTAGTAATACACGGTAAAGCACTGGAAAGTTATCAATTTCACTTTCAAAGACCAACTATAAGAGACACTGCTGTGAATTTTATACTAAGTAAGTGTTTCATCACAATTTTTCAAAATAACATGCATAGATATTGGCTGTGAAAATTCCATTAAACTGTTTTGAAGATAATACAAATGGTATTTGAGATAGCTTGTAATTTCACAAAGTTCTCTGTTGATCTTAGTTATCTAGTAGTAAATGTAATTGTTTAAAAATCAAAATTTCTTTTCTAAGACAAAGTCAACAACTAAATTCAGTTGCAAACAATCACAATGAAAAGCAATTTCCTGGAAGGATTTTTTGAAAAATTTTTTTTGTATCTTGAGCAGGATGTCCAGTTTTGATAACATTTAAGTGTTTACGTCTAAGTCAACATTTTTGCCTTTTACGTTGTTATTTGATACACATCTTTCTACATTTAATCCAATTTTTAGATTAAAAGCATAAATAGTTAATTCTGTTAAAATACTCTTTATTTTTTCATTTTATTCAAATAATTTTAATTGAAATTGAAAGATTCCAACTTTCAATAAACACTATTATTTGAAACCTNTTTAATGTTCTTCCTGAAGGCAAAGAAATGACAGCGGCTAGAAAAGAAATAATTACTGCTTACTAATAAGACCTGCATCAAATACAGTTTTACACCAGTATAATGGCACTAAATCACTCTGTATTTAAACAGGTTGGAATAAAGTGGAATGCCTATGGGTATGTGTTCCTCTATTCAGTTGTCACATCAGGTAACAAAGGAATGTATGTGCTCATGTAATACTTCAGAAGATTTTCATTTTTCAAGCAGAATTAAGACTGGAGTCATTGAAGCAGTACAAGATGGGAGAAAATTCAATTTTGTGCACCGGAATAATACATACAGTTTTAAGTGTGAGTCAAAGCTGTAAAGTGAAAGGCAGGAATCATAAAATCTTGATTAAAGAAAACCAAAAGAAGTGAAAAGCCTCTATAATTTAGATTTTTCTGTACAAAAGATGAAAGAATACCAAAAACAGCATCTGCTCGACTCTCAAGAGATGGTGATATAATAATCTTGAGCTAAACTGAACCAAACCTTCCACTAACGGAAGCAAGATTTGACCCACAGATGTTATACTCACCTTTTGTAGAATACCAGATGTTCTTACTGTATTTTCATACAGTAGAAATTTTATAGTTCCTACAGAAAATGAATAATATGATCCCTGTATCATACTTGCAAAGGCAAAAACAGCTGCCTCGAATAAAGATGTTTTCTATTGAAGGGAAGTCAGAGGATGACAAATGCATATCTCAAATATTCTACCAGGTTTAGTGCCCAACTTTGAAGACTCTTAAATTAAAAATGTTCCACTGGCTTGCAGTGGCTCAGGAAGAATCAGTCAGTTTCCTGAGTCCTTGAAATCTCAGAAAATCTGTCAAGAACAGTCAATAGATAAGTAAGGCAGGACTTCTTCCTCAGTGTCTTCTACTCTGGAGAATATTGAATATGATATTATGTCTGCAAACTTACTCTCTGTGTTCATCTTCTGACAACCACTGCTCATTGCCTTACTGACCTGATCCATTATAGAAATCTGTACCAATTGGACCTTACCATTACCAACTGGATCATACCTTTTTTTTATAATTTTATAGGAAGGGAAATACACTAATTAAAAAAAAAAAATCTCCCAAATTTCCTTAAACATGGAAAAAAAGGCAGAAGAGATGGCTTTGTAGATGAGAAATGCCCCTCTGGAATTCATGCTACTGTGGAAAGATAAAAAACTGTATATATCCATGTTGGAAATAACTGAGCTTTGATATACAGTGTACAGGCTAGGAACTTGAGTACAGCATTAACAAATATAACGTTTTTCAAATTTGAGCATTAACGACTTTATACTTTAATCTGCATTTCAGTATCCTATAAGCCCAGATTCTATGGCATTTTGATCACTTGCAGGCTGTAATGAAGTACATAAGATTTTGGGACATTGCATATCTACTCTGAGGAGCTACTCAGAGCTGTCGTTCAGCCAACACTCTAACACATGATATCTTAAAAATAAAATTTTGGAACACCCATTTTGCCGAATAAGTGCTCTCAAGTTTTGGGCATTTTCACTCCTGTATATTTATGATGCTGTAATTTACTCCTCTTCAAGCACTAGCTGAAACAAATACATCTAACATCTTATGTTGAAAGTAATAAAGTTCAGGATCTTTTAATAACATGTTTTCTTGCTATCTTCAGCTTTTCCATAGAACTTATGGTTCTCACAGATGAAAAAAATTATTTTTCAGCTGACTGCTTTTGAGAAAGTACAACACTTAAAATCCAACCATATCAATGTAGTAATTAACTCCCTGGCAAAAAAAGAATAAGGAACAATCTATTCATCCTTCATCATGCAGAAATTTTTTCATTCACTTTATTCACTATATTGTTTAGTTAAAATAGCAGAATTTTCAGTTTGCTAAAAAAGGTTAGGGAATGGAGAAAAGATAAGGTTTATGGGCCCAAAACTTTATCTATTTTTTTCAAGCCATGATAGTTCATCTGATAAAGTGCATTCTATTTAGAATTTTTTTTCTTGGATACCAAATACACATTCAAAGCAGCCATGATTCCACCCCAACCCCAAACAAACCTACCATTTACATCAAAGGATTTCTTACAACCCATAGAATTCCTCAGAAAGCTAGATGTTCCTTCAGAAATCAGACGATGGATACTTTACAGGAACATGATAGCTGCCTAATTATTAGATTATTAGATGAGACTTCATAGAATCTGAAGATAATGCCTCTCTCCAGTCGTAACTATTTTTGAACCCAAATATTTACACTCATTGTATGTGCCTTCATTCAGAGGGACTTGGGAAGAAAATGTAAATTCCCTGGGAATGTTAATCTTAGTCATAGCTGGTAGGTTTTGAGATATCAAAATGTACAAGAATGAGGTTTTATGGGTTGCTTTAACTCTTCCATTTCTGGTTATTTGATAGTTGCAAAGGAAGTAACTTTTCACTGTGAGGACCTAGCCAGAAGAGACACCCTGCTACAATAAAGATGGGAGCCTAACAATCACTACTGAGATACATTCAAGCACCCACAATGTATTTTTAGGTTTCGGTTGTGGCCACAGCTGTCACACCTCATGTTTTACTGAGGTGTGACAGCCTGGAGATAGGTATGTTGAGAAGGCTTTTTTTTTTGTACTCATGCCCAGTAATGACTGTTTTCCAGGACAGTCTTCCAAAGTTTGGAAAGTTTGGAATCTTCCAAAGAACCTTCAACCCACAGTTACTGTTGAATTGTTTCATTGTGATCATACAACTATTCTGTTTGAATAATTGGTCACACACTAACATTTAATAGCTTTCATCATAGAAGTAGTTCATTTGAAATAACGATTCAATGGAAACCTGAATTCGGCCTGATTTTAAGACTCATAAGCTGTATAAGATATGAGCACAGGAGAAAAATCTCCATATGGCCAGGAGAAAAACAAACTCTTCCAGACATTTTACTATCATGACAGGTAAGCCAAGATGTAAGCAGCTTTAATCAACACATCTGCAAACAACAACAAAGATTGCCAGCAGCTGAGCAGCAGATTCAAAACATAGCCAAATTTTTGTTGATCACTACGAGTGAGATATAGATACCTACACAACCTGGGACCAGGATGTAGAAAATAAAATACAAATGGTATAGCTAAATAATCCATAAAACTAAATACTGTCATCTCTGAAGTAAGAGCATTTTTATAATATTCTGCTGTTTCCTCAAGTAGCTGTGAAGTTAATGTTATGCTTTTTCCACAGAATATAGCTCCCTGTGATATTATTTTAGTCCTATAGACATAAGTAGGATACCCTTTTTTTTTTTACTTTTTAATATCAGTTCGTTGGCAAAGGTTGCAACACTTGCTCTTGCTTTAAAATGACTGCACTGACCTGTGAAGTGTATGCTTTTGGACTCACCAGCATGATAGAGAAGCAGAAAGATCAAAATATTCTAACCCAAAACCCCACCACATACACCCCTTTGCTACATAAATGAGATGAAAATCATGCACAAAGGCTTTGAAGGTTCCTTCGAGTGGTCTACAGATCTTGTTTGGTTCAGAGAGAGAACCATAACTTCAAAGCAGATAAGAACAGAATCCCTACTGTAGAGTCTACACTCAAGTGCAAGGTAATTGCCAAGGACTACAAACTGTTCTCTGTCATTTCTTTTTTTCTTTTTTTCTTTTTTTTAAGAAAGACAACTAGGCTGTGCAATTGGAATCCCTACAGCTTGCTTAAACCATCATCTGATCTTAAAAGAAGAGGAATCATATTCATAAATGATCTTGTCTATCCTGATAACTCACAGTAAGTGAAAATGAGGGCAAACACCAGCATGCGGAAAATTAATTTAGTTCCATGGGAACATTGAAACAACTTGGGGAGAGAAGGAAGATATTAAATTTTCAAATGAAAATTCAGATTCATAAAGCATTTAAGAATATATTTAAAGTGAGGCTAACAGTACAGGACATATCTTTTGACACAATGTAGCACTGCTTAAAGATGATAAAAAATTTTCAACTCGTATGGTACAGAAATGTAATAAAGGGTCAGTGACTCATTACGTACTGTTACTAAAGAAGTCAACAGCCGGATGCTTGTTTATACAGAGATTTTCAGTGTGGACTTGACACAGCTGTTCAGACTGCTGCTTAACACTTTGTAAAAACAAACAAACAAACAAACAAAATATTTATGAAACACTGATTCACAGAATGCCTTGGGTACCTTTATGAGTCACTCTGTTTTACAGAGTCTACTTTCTTATTAAATCAATGAAATCCTTGTGCTTTCAAAATCTATTCTGATAGAGCTGTAGGTTTTTTAACTGTGTTGTCCAAAACAATGAAGAACCAAGTATGTCTAACTGCCCAGGTAAGCAACTATTCTGAAAGTATTCAGGACATCTGGAAAATAGTGAATTTTATTTTAGGGGATTTAGAGTGGACACAAGAGTTAAACATGAGGTACCTGAGGCTTAGCTACGTTAAATCTGTGACATTTTACTCCATTACAAAAAGATATAGTGATAACAGAAAGAGATGAAACCTTCTTCCAAACCACTTTCATGTTATTCATTCCACTTTGTTTCCATACAGTTGAAGTATACACAATATCGTATCTTACACACGATACAGTATTTGTTTTATATACACAAATCAGTGTTTTAAAGTGAAATTCTGTGAGTTTAACTATTTTGTTACTAGTTAAGCAACATTAACTTCTATTCTATTATGAAAAATGGACTAGGTATTAGACACTTAATACATACTGAAGCCAACAACTGTTGAAATTATGTGTTGGACCTAAAATTAGATCAGGCAAAAATATTGTGATCATTTAATATGATCTCTGATATCCAGCTAGCAATTACATCTGTGTAGCTGATTGGTTTGTACATGTATGCAGCTACACAGCAAAATTTATTCTGAATGCTTGTTCCAAACCTATGTGAACTGTGCTTGGAAAAATCAGTCCTGTGTTTGGAAAAACTGGAAGAATACATTTGTATTTTCAATATTTGTAAAATATTTATATTTTACTGAAAATACTTGCTGTATGTTCTTCTCTCAGTAGACACTTATGGTATTTTATTTTTATTTTATTTTATTTTTTTCTGCCACCTCTCCAGCTCAGTAAGGAGGAGATTTAATGATTCACTGTTTTCACTATGTATCACCTGTAAGTAGAGGGAGTCTATGTTTCTCAGTTGGATGGGACAGGCAACAATAGATGTTAGGCAATTAATGATGGACAATATCCTAGAGGAAGAAGAGAAAAAAGTTTTTATCATAATTCTTCAATCTTTCTTTCTTCTAACAACAAAATTTACAAGCCCCAAAGGACAAGCTGATTCTTTCTGTATGGGAAGTACAATAGAGAATAACTTGCTTTTAAATAAGCCAGGTATTTCAGACTTGTTTTGAAGACTGTAGATCATATTGTTGACAAACAGCCTATAGAGCATTAGAAATTAAGATTAGAAATTAGAAATGAAGCTTGAAAAAAAATTAACTAGAAAACATAAAAAGTTACTGTGGAAGAGAAGACAAATATTTAACAGTTTTTAGTTTCCTATTAAATATGCATAAATTTTTATTTTGTGCTACATTCAAGCTTATCTGCAACAGAAATCTTCAACAGAGAAAAAGTTAATTTGTACTTTAACAGAATGCTCCGCATATTGTTTTCTTTTTCAAAACTGTGTCCAGGGCTGGCTATTGATGGCAAGCCTGTTTTTCAATAAACACACCAGAATCTTGCAATGACTTCGTACAGCAGCCATTGGCATTGCACATTATCATTCTGCCTTTTAGCACTCATTGGAAGCAAACAATAGGTTTGTACCAGTTTACACATACATTAGACAAAAGGCAATACTAACAGTCATCTTTTTTGCCTTGAAAATCTTTGGCATTTTCAATTTCAAGCAAGTAAACTGTGAAGAAATAGCAAAAGGTCCCTTCCTTTATGCATGAATACTATTAACTGAGATTTAATCTCACTTTCCAAAACATAAAGAAGTCAAAAACATAAAAGAAATAAAGAAAAAAAAAAAGAAAAAAGAAATAACAGCAGCAACAGGCAGATGAAAGTGAGCATACACTTAAAAAAAAAAATTCTACAGTCAAAATCTAATGGGTCAGATTCTCTTAACATGTACTGCTACTAAGAGGCTAGCAGCTGGGTGTTCATTTATACAGAGATCTCATCGTGGGCCTAATGTAGTTCTTGAAAGGCTTCTGTTTAGCACTTAGCAGAAGAATAACCTGATTATAATACACTGATTCACAGGATGCCTTGGATACCTTTTAGTCACTGTATGTTTTACAGATTCTACTTTCTCATTAGCTCATTGAAGCTTTTGGATTTTCAAAAGCTTTTCTGATTCAGCTGTAGATTTTTTTTTCCCTGTGCCAAACAAACTGGTGATGAAATTAGTAGTCTGCTATACAGTTTTGCAGAGTTTGTTGAACCAGACAGGATGCAGAACCTAAAGCATCTATTGCAAAGGCAAAAGGAAGAGTTATACCAATTTCACCTGGAAGCTCAAGTTTCCTATGGCACAGATAAAATTGAGGTGTATTTTCTTTTTTGTGTTTTTCTTTTTCCTTCTCTTTTAGGGGAGTGGGGGCAGGAGGTGGTGCTGGTGTTTTTTCTTTTTGTGAAGAAAACAAATAAATCAGCAAGCTTCTTTGGGCCTTACACAGCCAGTTTGTCAATTATCAGTAATAAAGCTAGTTATCTCATAAGACTGTGAGTCTCACATATAAATCAGAAACTTCTACTTTATACTGGTGCATGCATACTTTCCTTAATTAAAAACTGCCTATAAGATACTCAGAATTGCGTAAACATGCTGAAAATGGAAATTATTATTTTCACTTAAAATGAAGGAATCAGGGTGCTCAAAGTGTACCTACAAAAGGCAAATGCCTGTTTGCATTCACACAGTAGCAGGAATGGATTCAAAACCAATGTAATCTCAAGCTCAGTGCTGCCTCAA
>VXAL01005430.1:50046-94075 GCA_013399475.1 Chauna torquata | reverse complement strand
AAGTCTTCCTCTCTTCTCTCTTTCCACCCCCTCTCTTTGAGACCTCTAAGCAACAGGGGAGAACAGAACAAAGGACTTGGGTCAAAGCCAAGAGAGTCTGTGTCTTTTACTATTTCGCAGTGAATGGGATTGAAGAGAGTTAGCATACAAGGATATGTATGAACTGCTTTTAAGAAACAATGATTGCAGTTTGGAGTCTAGAAAGAAATGATCTTAAGATCTTTAAATGACCTTAAAATTTCTTTATTTTTTTTTTCCATCTGTAGACTTTCTTGTGCTTTAGGTGCACTCAGAAAAACAGCTTTAATTGTGGCCTCATTTTTACAAGAAAACGTTATAAAAGAGATCATGATATATAAGTAAAAGTTGTAGTTTTAAACAATTCTACTTTCAGGTATTACAGTGGTTTACCTGTCTAGGGGAATGACTAAAAGCCTTAATAAACTGTATTCTTTGATTAAGTTTTGCAGTGGTGTGAAGTGTCCAAGTTCAGCTATCTTTTCATTTGCCAAAATTTCTTTTGAAAAAATAAAATAATTGAACCAAAAATGTGCAGAATTTGGCTTGTGCTATAGTAATTGAGGGAGTGATTTCTGTAATGTGGGTGACTGGAAGCATGTACTTGAATAGTTACTGCTATCAAAGAAGAGGAATAAACTGAAGTGAGATGACTGCCTTCCACTACGGGAGTTATTAGGCTCTGCATACTTTCATGTCAACTGGTGTGGGCTTGATAGAATAACAGCAGATTACATCTGGGCATATAACATATACCTAACTTCTCAGTCTTTAGTCCTGGTAGTAAGCTGTACTTGATACTTAAATTAAGTACATTCTTTGTGCATTGGCAATGAAGCCATCAATAGTTGTTGGAAGCAAGATTTTTGTTTATATACAAAGCTGATTATTATGTTATTGAGCGTGAAATATACTTTATTTCCCTGTCATTTACTGCAACCCTTCTACTACTCTGAAGTGTCAATTATGTCCTCAAGCTTCTGTCATCTAGTATCCCACTTTCCAAAGGAAGAGTTGCATGGAAAGGTGTTTAAAACTCATTGTGTAATTAGAAAACTTGTAACTATTTACTCACAAATTATTCACTGTAAGCCTTTGCTTAAAAGTTCTATTTTTTGCTTCAGTTAGGATGACTGAGTACATGACTGAAAATTCATAAGTTCATATGCAACACTTGATGAAACCAAACATGGTATTCTGAGGAAATAGAGTAGAAAATTTCAGACTTGTCAGTATGCATCATAGGTACAAGTGTATAACGCGGTTTTGAAGGTGCCCTTTGCAGTTTCTGTGTCTGCGTCCACTCTATAACATGCAGAAAATTGTCTTTCAGTGTTCACAGCAGTAAGTTGCAAAATGACTTAAAAGTGAAGGTGGTGAGCATTTGAAGTGGTAACTTTCTTAAAAACATGCAGTTCTTAGTGCCAGCTGTCCCCAAACCACTAGAAATAACTTTTCCCCCCATTGTTGTGCCCAGATATTCTTAAAATGAAATTTAGCTTCCCACTTTTAATTAAGCATTTGTGATCCTAAATAAGTCCTGACAGTGTACTGTGGGGAAGTAGTCTGGGAGATGAAACGCGTGACTAAATGCAGTGTGACTTAATCCATGGAGTTTTTCAGTTCCCTTCACAACCTGAGTGTCACGGTGATCTTTTTATTCCTTTTGCAGGGTTTTTGAAAACACACACACACACACACACACACTTTTCATAAGACTAAAGGAAGTTATCTGTTGAGAATAATGAATAGCTAATTGTGCAAGTCATGACTGCATTTAATTAAAAGAAAAGTTTAGAATAGTCTTACTGGGGAAGTGTGTTTTTCAAATGACAGATGCATTTTGGGCAGTAATGTGGGTCAAGTAAGCATTTAACACGCTGTTGTGTTTTGCCATCTCCGTATTAAAGTACAAAAGGTTTTATGTGGTGTTTTTCAACGTTTAAAAAATGTCAGCAATGTTGTTCTGCAAACAAGTTTGGAGAAGCCATTTTCTATCCAAAACATCATTGCTAACATTTTTAGAACCTTCCAAGTGTGTTCTGGTAACTTTTTTTTTGTAGGTAGGGCTTTACCTAGAGTAAACAAGAACTGCATCATATGACAAGGTTAGTAAATAAAACATTTATTTTTCTGTTGAAAGTCATCCTGAAATATACAACTGTTAATTTAGCAACGTGCTTTTACAGCTTCATAACAAGTTTGAGCAGAGATGGCAAGTGCTTGCATAGAGGGCTTATTTTAGTGGAAGTGTTAGAGGTTAGGAATGACCTGCAGATGAAACATCTGGAAAATATACTAGGTGATGCTATAAAACTGAAAACTGAGATCCTGGTGCAGAGACAGTTTAAATTTTTTAGTTTTTACAGTTTCACTCCTGTCTTAAACTTTTCACTCGCAATTTGCTTTACAGGCAGAAACTTGAAGTGAAATTAAGCAGACTCTGAATTAACTGAGAACTCCCCAATACACTGTCTTGCGTTTTGGGTCTTTCTTCCTTCTAGAAAAAGGGGGGTAGGAATCATACAATAATGTGTTGAGATGGTCTAAATCTTTTCTAAAGCGATTTATTTTGTGCTTGTTCCTGGTTGTGTTCTGTTTTTTACAAATTTGTTGAGCAACTTTCACCTGTTTGTGCAGAATCTGCAATAGAACCTCAAAAAAAGGTTCCTAATGTTTTAGGTTAAAAGTGATAATTAAGCAAATACTTCACAATAACAGAAACCTGCAGCAGGGTGTGCGTGAAGTGTCAATATATGGGTGTAATGTATTAAAAGGGCATAGGTGTAGATTTTGGAGGGGCTGCATTGTGATGGGACAATCCAGTTTTGAAAGTGCTGTTTGAATGTTTTTTTCATTTAAAAAAGCATTCTGCTATGAAATAAGTCTGAGAATGTGTTAATACAGTTTTATATCACTGAATATCAAAACCTTCATCATAAAATTCTTCATTGTTAGAATTCCTTAGTGTATCCTGCTTCTGCTTCAAGCTGTAGCAGGTGGTAGCGTTAAAAGCAGCAGTAGTATCTGGATGAAAGATGGTTTCCGGTGAAGTTCCTTGTCCAAGAGTTTGCACAGAAGCAAAAGAGAATCAAAACCAAAGTATGAAAAAACTAATTTGAAGCCTAGAGTAATAGCAGTGGGACAAAATATACATGTAGTGTTTTGCACTTAAGGAAAAGGGCAGTCCAGCTACAAATTAAGGTTTGGAGATGACAGAGGTTCAAAATAATCTTTTATATTGTTTTGTGTTAGACCTGTAGATTGAGCTGACAGTATAATGTAGCTGTGAGAAAGACAAAATAGATCACATTATCTGTCTGTATCAGTAGAAAGGGAAATATTAATGGTGTTGTGCAAGGCAATCTTGAGACTCATGTCTGATGTACTTTGCACAATTCTGACTGTCCTACTGGAAGAAGATGCAGACTGGAAGAGGTACAGAGGAATTATGCAAGGCTTGCTTCTTTCCTTATTATGTAGAAGAGGAGAAAATGCCTTATTTATGTTAGAGGAATGAAAGCTGAAGCATTGTTTCCTAGCTATAAATAGATTTGTGTTAGGAATAGTGAGCAGGAAGAACCATTTAAACTAAATTTCATACTGACCAAGATTAAGGGGACACCCAAGTACCTGAAGGGTGGATTTTTTTGGATGACTTCCTTCTGGTATTCTGTTGAGTGGTAAGAGTTATCAGGTGCTTTCAGGTGGAAGCATGCAAGCACCCCTGAGATGCAAACTTCAGGGAAACCAAGATCTCTAGTGATGGGATTCATCCTGGGTCTCTGGAGGTGCTAGGGCTGAAAGTGTCCTTGTTTTTACAAGTGGACACAATGTTGTTACTTTTCTATGCATAGAGTATCTAATTTTGTATACTAAGAGATACCTTCTCTTGTTCGCAGACATATCCAAAGCACATTACAAAATAGCACAGTACACAAGTATTGTTCTGACCCATGACATTTACATCGACAATAAAGAACCTTACAATCCTTGTGAATTTTAGCTTTCTCCTTTGGAAATGTGCCTATGCAGTGTGCCTAGATGAAAGTGCAAATGCTTGTTATGCATGTTCATAACAAAATTTGAACCACCTGTTTTACTGCTGTTGGGGTGTCTATTCTCAGAAGTGGGGCAGAACTTGCATCTCAGAGTTTCACAGCTTGTGTTTACCCAGTATGACAGTGTTGAATGGAGAGCAGTGGCAAGATGAAAACACGTAACACACGAAGTGGAATTTTCCTTTCTCTTTGGAAGACTGTTCACTATTTTCTCTTCATGCCTAAAATTTAATATTTGTGTGAAGAAGGAATCTGATTTAGGAAGATCTCTTCTCTGATTTCCGATTGGCTTTAGGATAAAGCTAGGACATCAATGCGACAGATGGTTCTGTATTTCTTCACCTTAACTTTTCCACTGAGAAAAATGGTACAATAAACTGAATCATTTATTTTTTGTTACACGTAACTTGTTCCTGGGTATATGACTATAGTTTTTACTTGTGGAGTTAGTATTCTGTCAGTCAGTTCTATGACAGAAATACAGAGACAAAAAGCTTTGATTCGGAAAGGGTGCATGTTAGAGCTGAAAAGCTAAGATACAAAAGGAAAGGCATACTTCAAAAGATGTGCCTATTTTGTTGCATCTGTTATGTTGGTATTTTGAACTTCGTAAATACTGGCATTAATTGCCTGTGTATGTGACTGCAGAGAACACACGTTTCTTCACCCAGCTGCTTCTTGCCAAATACCAGAGAAGATGACAGATGTGATCCAATAAGTTCAGCCTGTTGTATCAGTTAAGAGTGGAGTGCAGGACACTTACACTGAAACTTATTGAATTTGTACGAGAACTTTGGGTACAAAGTAGTATCTTAGACTGCATATCCACTGAATGCTTTTTGCCTTCACTTAAAAATCAGTTAAAAATATCCTTTAGTACCTGAAGTACTAAAGGAGTTGAAGTACTAAGG
The DNA here is from genome assembly GCA_013399475.1 of Chauna torquata. Lineage (NCBI taxonomy): Eukaryota > Metazoa > Chordata > Aves > Anseriformes > Anhimidae > Chauna > Chauna torquata. Next base: position 89,085 of record VXAL01005430.1, on the reverse strand, counting down.
GAATACATTATTTGTTCACCAAAACTGAAATTTGTTCTGGGACATAAGCTAGTATTCATTTAAAGTACAGTAGTCTTTGTGTGACATCAATACATACTTTCCTAAAATCTGCAGCTGAAAAGTAAGAACATTTATAAAAAATGAAATAATTTAATTCAGCTTTTTGTTAAAGCTTTTAGTTGGCTTGCTTTTACACACTGTAGTTGTATTGTATGGTGAATGAAGCTTTTGCATTAAATTTTCTGCATTTTATTTCAAATGAAACTGCTGATTGTAATTTGAGGCACAATACTGAGTTTTTAGTTTCCTTTGTATTGGAACGCTTAATTTTTTTCTGTAATGGAAGCTTTTATATATACTGTCCTACTTGTCTAGACTATAGATAGAAGCCTTCAGAAGTAAGGAGTATCTCCTTTTCCTTCCACAGTCCTCTACTGCCTCCAACAGATTTAGATTTCTTGATTAATTAAATGCTTTTTAATAATTTCTTCAATGTCTGGAATACTTGGGCTTCATATTTGTGCAGCTTGGCAGGTGCAAAGAAATGCCTATGTTCTGAAGGTTTTGGTTTTCTTTTTTTTTTTTTTCCCAAAGATCTCAAAAATGATTTCTTCCAAATGGCAACATATGAACAGTTGTAATAATGAGAGGAGAAGTAGTGGTTTCCTTTAAGCTATGTCTGATTGTAACTGTATAATGTAAAATTTAGAAGGGAAATGGAAGTGATTTCAAAACTTGGCTCTTCTCCTAGTACTACCCTTTAGGAAGATTAACCCAAATGGTCATGAAAATTCAGCTAGAGCAAAAGCTTTATATATTTATGGCAATGTGTAATCTTCTCAGAAATTGCAGAAGTAAATTTATTTGTTTGTTGGCAACTGGCAGTGGTGATGTTCAGATATTCAGCAAAGACTTACTGTAGTCATTAAATTTCTAATGAGCAGTATTTAGAAGCTGTAAAATACCATATTAGCAATTTAGTATTATTTCATAAATTATTTGGAGACATAGGTCTGCTTTTTTTTTTCTTTTTCTTTAATGTGAAAATTCGTATATTTAGCTGAAAACCACCAATGACAGCATAGCTTTTTCAGTGTCACCTGAGATGCCCTAGAGAAATGCAGGCATCTGTAAATGAGCTGACTGGTGTTTGTGGGTTTAAACTGGGGCCTTTTATACCACAGAAAGAGCGGAAATTACTATCTTTCACTATAGTTGTCAATATGAGTTACCAGTATTTATTTAAAGGTAATGTTTACATGGTGTGAAAGAATATAGGTTTCCATCTGAATGAAGGATACCAGAAAGTACAAAGTCGTGGAAGTGTTGAAGCTGGAAGGGACTAGTCTAATCCAACTGCTCCAGCAGTTGTCCAGGACTGTGTCTGGTTGGATTGTGAATATATCCAGGGATAGTGAATCCACAGCTTTTGTGGGTCACCTGTTGCAGTGTTTGACCACCTTCACAGTAAAAAAGTGTTTTCCTGTGTTCAGATGGAATTTTCTTTTGTTTTTTTTTTTTTTTTAATTTGTACTCATTGCCTTCTGTCTTGTCAGTGGGCACTACTGAGAAGACTCTGGCTCCATCTTCTTTATTCCCATGAATCGTGTGTGTGTGTGTGTGTGTGTGTAATGAGAGAGAGATAGGGAGAGAGAGAAGTGTGTGTCACACCCCTGAGACTTCTCTTCTCTAGTCTGAGAGTTCCAGCTCCCAGCCTTTCCTCGTAGGAGAGGTGCTCCAGTCCCTTTCATCATCTTTGTGGCCTTCGCTGGACTCTCTCCAGTGCGTCCATGTCTCTCTTGTGCAGGGTAGCCCGGAACTGGATGCAGCACTCCAGGTGTGGCCTCACAAGCCCTAAGTAGAGAGGAAGGATCACCTCCCTCAGCCTGCTGACAATACTCTTANCTCTCCAGTGCGTCCATGTCTCTCTTGTGCAGGGTAGCCCGGAACTGGATGCAGCACTCCAGGTGTGGCCTCACAAGCCCTAAGTAGAGAGGAAGGATCACCTCCCTCAGCCTGCTGACAATACTCTTACTAATGCAGCCCAGAATACTGTTAACCTTCTTTGGTGCAGTGGCATGCTGTTGGCTCATGTTCAACGTGCTATCCGCCTGGACCCACAGGTCCTTCTTGGCAGAGCTGCTTTGCAGATGGTCGGCTCTGGAGTGTACCAGTGCCTGGGGTTGTTCCTTCTTCAGGTGCAGGACTTTGTATTTCCACTTGTTGAGCTTCATGATGTTCCTGTCAGCCTATTTCTACAGCCTGTTAAGGTCCATCTGAACATCAGCACAACCTTCTGGTGTGTCAACCACTTGTCCCAGTTTTGTGTCATCTGCGGACTTGCTGAGGGTGCATTCTGCCCAATCATCCAGATCCCCAATGACGATGTTAAACAGTATCGGGCCCGGTATTGACCTCTGGGGTACAACACACGTGACTTACCTCCAACGGGAGTTTGTGGCAGTGTGTGTGTGCATGTGCGCATGTATGTGTAATAAGTGCAATAGAAAAATGTGATTTCTGAATTGATAAGTTGTATTTTTGCTTAATGGTAGCATGCAGCTTTGCTTTTTACTTTTATCACAGGCCCTACTGTCAGATGAGTAAATTTGCACTGGAAAGGCTGGATATTCTTATCCTGTTAATTGTTCTATAGCAATTTATAAATAAAATACTGGATTTGTGGACAAGGAGCAAACATTTATTTATCTTGACTTTAGCAAGACTTTCAACACAGTCTTCCTGAAAATCCTTGTATACAAATTCAGATGTTACAGTCTGAATGGGTGGACAACCAGATGGGAAAAGAATTGGTTGGACATTTGGTCTTAGAGGGTAGTGGTTAATTGGCCATACTCTACCTGGAGGCTAGTAAGAAGTGGCATACTACAGGACTGGAGCTTGTCCTGTTTAATGTCCTTGGCAATGACCCAGAGTAAGTGACAGAGAGCTAGCTGGTTGCTCAACAGCTTTGCGGGTGAGACCAACTTGGGGGTGCAGCTGACATGCTGGAGGACAGGGCTGCCATCCAGAGAGACCTAGACATGCTGGAGGAATGGGCCGATGGGAACCTCATGAAAGTCATCGAGGACGAAGACCGAGTCCTGCACCTGAGACGGGCTAACCCCTTGCACTGCTGCAGGCTGGGATGTGCCTGGCTGGGGAGCAGCTCCGCTGGAAAGGCCTTGGGGCTGCTGGTAGGCAGCAAGCTGAACGTGAGGCAGGGGTGTTCTGCGGCAGCAAAGATCGACAGCAACCTGAGCTGTTTCAGTAGGAGGAAGTCAGTAGATTATTGCCTCCCTTTGCTTGGCACTAGTTAGATGACATCTCAACAGTGCCTCCGGTTTTGGGACCCCAATACAAGAAAGACATTGAATAAGCTGGAGTGAGTTCGGCAGAGGACCAGCGAGATGGCTGGGGACGGGAGCACTCGGCCAGTGAGAAGAGGCTGAGGGAAGTGGGCTTGTTCAGCCCGAGAAGGGCTGATTGTGAGAGGGACATAACAGCAGCCTGGCAGCGCCTGCAGGGATGTTGTCAGGAAGCTGGAGCAGGGCTCCTCAGTGGCCCGTGAGTGGAGGATGAGAGACAAAGGACCTAAATGGAAACGAGAGAAATTCAGGCTGTAGATAAGGAAAACCTTTTTCATTGTTAGGAAGCAGTTGCCAAGGGAAGTTGTGCAGTTTCCATCCTGGGAGGTTTTCCAGACTCAACGGGATAAAGCCTTGAGCAACCTGGTGCTCTCTCATAGTTGTCCCCTGTTTGAGCATGACATTGGACTAGAAATGTCCTGCAGTCCATTCCCACTTAAGTTAAGCTTTCGTAACTTGATCCAATTATTCTCCTGAATGTACCCTGGGCAGAAAAGGTTTACTTTTTAGTGATCACTTGTTCTAACTAATTATTCTCAAATAGTTGTATATACTGTAGTTCACTAGAAAATTCGACTTTTTGTAGTGGAGCTTGAAAGCTATTTATGTAGAAAAATAGAAAAGTGAATTCTGTTTTTAAATAATTGCATCTCGTGAACCTTTCAGAAGGTATCTTAAGCCCTCCTGCCTGTTCCAGTGTGGCACAAATGCCATAACGAAGAAGCAAATTCATTAGGTGGCTCAGACTATACTAAAAGAAATCACCATGTGGATTTCTGATTTCCTGCCATTCATTTGCTACAGAGGACTTTCAGCTGTAGAGTTAGACTTGTACAATATAAACCATTGTATGAGATGCTTTTATCTGTCAGAAAAGACTTATTCAGTATATTTGTGTGCCTCCCCAGTTCGTCGTCATCTGTGCCTGAAGCTTTTATCACTCTTTCTCTAACAAATATTACCAAGTTTTCTGATCTTATTTTTTTTTTTAAACGCTTGTATAGGCTTATCAAAACATCAGCCTTTGTGAACTTCAGGTAAAGCCAATTGTCTTTGTACTTTAGAATTGAGATTGTTTCTTTAGAGTTTCTAACACAATTTCTTCAGTACTGGATTTGAGTTTATCTATTGGCAGTATCTTATTGCTGGTCATGATATTTCTCTGCAAATAGAACATAACGTTTTAATTCAGCTCTTTTTGGAGGTGTGATGCTTTGTTCCCTTTTTATCTTTACTGAAATATTTTTAAATTTTAATTTAATAATGTTCTATCCAAAAGATGCAGCTGTGAGGTCCATCTGTTCAACAAAAAATTTGCGCTTCTTGATTTTGTAGATAAAGTGAATAGCCCAAAAGAAGTAGGGCTGTAGTATTTAGGATGGGGAAGTTTGTTTGTTTTTCCCCCCATAACTTTTGTGACCTTAAGAGTCATGACAAAAAATGGGCAAGTAAGATTTACTTGACCTGTGTTTGATAAGGGTATGGACTGCTTGAGCTTTCTTTGTGGAGAAAATGAAGTTATTAAAAAAAACAAAACAAAACAGAAAACATTTCTAATCATTTGTTATTTCTTTTCAATGTGCAAAAATTCAGTGAGTAGAATTTGAATTTCCAGAGGAGCATTCAGTCTTATCAATTTAGACTGTTCCTTCTTCTTTTCCTAATTCACTGCCATACATGCTATTCATTTCTCTGATTCAGCAGTCAATGAGGTATGCATGCTGCAGACAGCAGCTGCCTTTATTAAACAGTCTGACTGTGTTTCTAGAGTAGGTCCACTCTATTTACTGAATGAGGAAGGGGTCCTCTTTGGAAAATGTGCTTACGTGATATTACAGTGGAGTGCTGCCCAGAAATACTTCAGTTGGTTATCAATAGGACTATAGGTACACTAGCCCCATGCTCCCTGCTTGGCAATTATTTGTCAAAAAGCCTGGATAAAACCTCACGCTGATGTAGATGCACGGTTCACAGATGTTTGAGAGCCCAAGTATCATCAGTACCCTACTACAATAAACAACGCAGGCATACTTTGCGTGGTGCCAGTCTGTAGTATGGCAGGGGGACTAAACTGCAGTTGTACGACATTTTTATAGCTCGTCTGGAGATATTTCTAAATGTCATCAATGCTCAGTGAATTCAGTTGCTACCCGTGGCAATGAAAATATAATGCTGTATGTGCTTACTGCATAGTGCTTTCCCAGAGATTTTTATCTTATCCTGGCTTCTGAAATTTTAGCTAGAAACGGAAGGCTTTGTCAGTGTTTCCTATATTCTTAGTGAATAGTCTGTTAGTAAATGAACACGTTTGTACTAGTCTGAAATGTTAACTTCTTCATAGGTACTCCTTTTCTCAGGCATAGGCCGCAAAAAATGTTTTTATTTGTAACTGGGGAGAGAAGTGGCCAATTCAAAATAACTTTTTTTTCTGCCTGCAATGTGTTAAAGCATAAATCCATTTTTTAAAAACATGAATACCAATGGCAGAAATGGAAGCAGCTGTCATTGGTTAAGGGCTGTATGAGTTACAAATCAATTTTCTTATATCTGCGCATACTGGGTGTCTTGTGAAACTTTTCTTTTGGATATATCCCTCTTAAAAAGGTTTTCAGTCACATAAGAAATTGTTTCCAAAGTTTGTGTATGTGACAAGACTTTAATCTAACTTTCTAGATTTTGTGTGAAGCACCAGCCTCACCAGTAGTCCTTGAGGTATTTATCATATCTCCCTATCCGAATGAGTAGGTCATGTGAAAATAAATACGTATAAGTTTATTACAGTATATTAAACATAATATTCTTTTAATTACCTGTTCATTTGTAAGCTTGGAGAATAGTAAAATGAAATTGAGCTAAAAAAAATTTGTGCAAGGTATTCACACTGGAAAGCTTTCATTTTCCGCAGTGAGTGACACATTTGTCTTCTGTCTGCAAATCTGGAAAATTTATTTAAATGTATGCTTTCTCTTTCCTCTACATAGAATTAATCTAGACAAGAATTAGGCACTGAAAGAAAAAGTAAAATCAAATTTGATGGAAGAGTCACAGCTGAGAGCTTGTTGAAAACCTGTATTTTTTCCTACAAATAAAGGAAGGGAAGAGTCTGTCGTAGTATCTTTTACTTCTATTTGACCTGAATTTACTATTGTAAGATATAGGATGTAGATTGAAGCATCCTTCTTTGGTTATTTGAAGAGCTGTACATGAATTTAGGAGGAGTTAATTCTTGTTAGTAAATTTTACATTCGTACGTGGAATTTATGTAATCTTACATCTCAGGATGCATGGTGATTGCTACAAAGATCAATTAACACACCTACCCCCTGCATCTCCCTTTCCCTTTTTGATGTGGGGTTCAAATGACAAACTCGTTACTCTGAGTATGAAGTCATATGCATAGCAGGGTTAAGTTGTTCAGTGCACGTACACAGTGGAGTAGTACACTCCTGCTGAGTCTTTCTTGAGGCTTTAAACCTTCTATGGTTATGAAGATGTTCTTTGAAAATTGACTGTGGAAATCAGTTGTGTGTGTGTGTGTATGTTCCTTGTCACCAAGCCAGGGGCTGGAGTGGAGGGTGTCCCACTGTAATCTCGTTTTCACTTAGGAGTCCTGTCTCAGACTCTGTTCTGTTGTTACTTTTTCCTAAGAGTCCCTCTGTTTCAACACCTTGTCTCAATTGAAAGCCTGTTTCTGCTGCTCAGTTCTTACTGCTCTGTCCAGAGGCTGGACAAGGTGTGTTTCTTGTAATGTCTGTATTCCTAGATGGTTTTGTTAACCATGCTGATTACCTGTTGTCCTCACAAAAGCAAATACTTTGTTGTGATGAGAATTTGAAGTTTTACCTGGATGGGTCGTTGAATATATAAAGAAGCTTGTCTGTGGAGGGAGAAGGAGACCAACAGTAGAGCTCTCAAAGTTAGGATGTTCCTACTATTTTCGTTGAAAAGATAGGATCAGAGAGAGAGGCAAGAGAGACCCAGTTAATATTTCCCCTGAAGGAAAAGCAGACATTTCCTTTTCAATTGGACACCAAAGTGTTCAACAAAATGGAGCACTCCTGAGAACCCGGCTTATGCAATTTGACCGCTTACCAGGCTATGTGTTTGTTCACTGTAGTTCTTAGTTCTTGTATGCCTGACTTACATTTAAGTTCTGCTCATCTTTTTCCCTCCAGCTCCCCTAGCAAGTAACTTGTAACAACATTTCAAGGGCAGATTTACCAGATGATGAAAGATGGGAGGCTCAAAAGGCGGTGTTTGATAGAATATTAGAGATCTGGTGATCTCTAAACTCCTTAGTTCCATCTGTTTCTTTCTGGGTAGGACCTGATACTTTAAGTGAAACTTCCCTTTGTGTTTACATCTTCAGCTCTCATTCCTGCTGTTCAGAAGATAATATACTTTTCTGAAAGAGCTCAAGTGTCAGTTAGCACTGCTACTTGAAATTCCATGTATGTCTACATTGCTCTGAAAGATCATTATAATTAACTCTGGAAACAATGACAACAATCCTGCTGATTGTAGTTAAATAAGACTTTTTCCTAGAAGTGAATAAACAGAAGACTGTTGAATAGATATATAAAAGGAGGATCTATAACACATTTATCAAAGTGTATTTCCCTTTCCCTTCCTTCCTCCAATTAAATTGTCCTGGGTAAATCAAATTGCTTTAAAATACATGTATGAATATCAAAGGCATATATAGGTAAATATGTTGCTTAAACTTTCAAAGCTATTTTTACATGGGAGCAAATATTAGCATTTCACATTGAATGGGAACTACATTTGAAGGTGGTCCATGAGTTGCATAATAAATGTAAAACAGTGAGATTAAAGTGCTTACTCCAGTCCATCACAAAAACCTTTTGTGCAGTCCCCATGTATTGTTGCAACCCCCCCCCCTTTTTTTTTTTCTCAATAAACCAACAGACGTAATTCCTGTTGGAAGATGTTCTTGATGACTTTTGAAAAAACAGCATTTGGTCATGTCCTGAATTTTTTTTTTTGCTAGGTGAATATAAAGCAGTGAAGACTTAACCATATAAATATTGATCTGGTATCTAGTTAACATATACTAGGTACCAGGTGCAAAATCTCGATTGAAGCTTCTTAAAATTTTCTCTCACACTTAAACGTTTTGCTTTACGTTGTAGCTGGTTTAAAAAAAAAGGAATACTTAACAGTATGACTATTTTTATTCAACTTCTTAGAGAGATTTTTCCTGTAAGTTGGGGAACTAGCTACACTGAGACAATGTGAAGTCCCACATTGTGTTCAAACGTAAGGGTCAGTCCAGGATGAGCAGTGGTGCTTTATCACAACTTATGTACATGCGCTTCCCCTTTTCCCCGCCTTTTTCCCCCTTTTTAATATTGAGGAAATGCTGTTATAGCTAAGAGGACTCTGGCCTTCAGAGAGCCTAAGGACTTTGCAATGAGAGGAGGCAACTATCAGGTGCATAGCAATGTTTTTGGTTTTGAGCAGCTGGGATGCGAGTCTGCTTTTGAGAATTTTGTGAATTTTTTGATAAAAGTGTTTGCTGCTTTCTAAGAACACTAAAATATGCTTCAGCAGCTTTGAAGATAGAATTTGTGAATTCATTTGAAAATGCCCTGTTCTAGTCACGCAAAGCTGGAAAGTCATTCTTGTGAAACTTAAATGTTGCTCTCAGTAGCTTCTCTTTGGTGATGAAGTTTTTATACAGGCATTTTATTTTCAAATTTGATCATTTAAGGTGGGCAGAATTCTGAAAGGCTTATGTAGCAAACAGTTTATTAACATGGAGATATATAAGGAATGTCATGCATCTGTAGCTGAAGTGGTCAAGATGTAGGACATACTTAGTCTGAGGAAGGAAGACATGGAATATTTACAGGTCGGTTTGGTGACTTTATGTAATGTGGGATTGCTAACAGCACTTTGTCTATTAAATAAGTAGAAATAGTATTGCTTCAAAATCTGAAAGCATACTGTAAGTGTTATTTTCCTTCCTACTCATGGTTTCACAGAGGATTCACTTTTTGGAAGTGAGAAGTATGGTTAAAACATTTAAAAAATGAAGTCTTTTGACATTCACTGCTGCGGTCAAAATGTAGCATGTAAGATTACTTGATTGCTGAAAAGTCAGTTCCACTTGAGAGAAAGAACAGCCAGAAAATATTTTCTTGAAATGGAATTTTCTAGGAAGCATTCAAATTAGAAAGTAGGTGTTGAGTAATGCTGTTTGTTCTCTTACTTTGCTGTGTTTCATAATAGCTTTCATTATAAAGCAATGAGGAAAGTCAAGGGTAAATTCTTGTGTGGGAGAAGGGGCATATAGGCTTTCTAATTCTCTTGATATATACTGCTATGCAACATGCAGAGTATTGCAATACACAGTGGTTTTTCTAATGCTTTTTAGCTTCTTGGGGATCTTGACAAAAATTTTTAGTAGGCTTATGTAAGTGTCTGTCTGAGCATTCAAATATAACTCCGAAGGAGTTTGAAAGAATATTGTTAAAAACAATAACATGGGTTATTCACTACTAAGACAGTACTAACAAGTTGAGAATATTTAATTGTCTGTTGGAAAAGATGAAAAAATGACCATTTACCTTGTGAAGGACATCATAACTTTCTTCAATGGTGCCCCCTTTTGTGCTTAGCCTAAGCTTGCACGTGCTCATCTCTGCAAGCTTGGAGCTAGCCTAGGAAGTACCTGCTAAGGGCTACTGCACACGCATCCAAATGCGCAAGAATTCTGTACTACATGAACATACTGAACCAGCAGACTAACATAAAAGATCTATTTTCTTTAACGTTATCTTAAATAAAAGGGTTGAAGGACACAGTTATACAAGAAATTCTCATCGTTCACCTCATAAATGACATAATGGGACAAGACAGCTGGGATGGTAGGATTTGCTCGCTTTTTCTTGGGCGCCATTGTTCACTCTCAACCCAAGCTGCTGTAGTTCTCTCTGTGAGTTTGTAGGTAGCCAAGAAAACCTCCACCGGGGGTACCATGCAGGTACAATATATTTCTAGTTCTAAGATATACTTCCCAATGGGGTTATTGTGGTGCTAGGTTGGTACTAGCGTCTGCACCACTTACACTTAGTGCCAGAGTGCAATAAGTCAGAATTGGAGGTTGTAAATGACTGTTGGGGATGGACGCAAGTGTCCCCAGCAGCAGCTTTGGCAGCACATTTTTGGTTTAAAAAAATTGAAATTGTGTTCATTTCAAACATGATGACATCTGCCTATACAAGCATTCTAAAACTTGTAGTTGTTTGGTGTACATATGAGGGTTGAAAACTTTTTCTGAAAGAGATTAAACAAAAACAGTCATGAATGAATTGCTTTTATTGTATTTGCAATATTATGTGTATCATGTATGTAGTTTATACTTGTTGATTTTCTTCTCAAGCTTTAAGCAGTAGTGAATGTTAAGAGGAATGTGCTGCACCTGGAGTTAAGTTGATTCTGATAAGGATTTGGATAGATACCTTAACCCCATCTTTCAAATAATAAAAAAATAAATAGTAGCTTTTCCCATTCTGTCCACTTGCTCTCAGTAGACATAGTTGGCTGCTTAAAGTTTCTAATTTTAATATTGTGGTGCTTTCCAGAGTTTTTGCTATTTATCCAGGGCTATTTTGGTCATTACTTACTTTTTTTTTTTTTTCCTCTTATCAGCAGCCATGCAGCAGGTACTGGATAACCTTACTGATCTGCCGACATCAACAGGTGCTGAAGAAATAGACCTGATTTTTCTCAAAGGAATTATGGAAAACCCTATTGTAAGATCACTTGCTAAGGTATTTCAACTTGCTACTCTGAGTAGAATCTGGGAGCTGTTAATTCTGTTAAATAATTGTTACTATTGTGAGAAAGCAGAGTATGGATTGAGGTGTCAACAGTGGCTTTTATGTACAGTATGTCTTGTTAAAACACTTGAAGGAGTTGAGAACAGATATAGCATATTTGGTATAATCTAATTTCTGTGCACACTGATTTCTTGATATATGGAAGATCTAGAAGAAGAAGAAAAATTTAGAGACTCCAGAAATAATGTTTAAAATTATCAATGAAGAAAATGTCAAAATACTTTAAATTAGACGTAGTTGGTTTTAATATAGTCTTGTGATCGCTATTGTGTGCAAAACCCATATGTCTTCTGACTTCTAGCGTTTTTGCCAAAGATGAAAAGTGAGAGCAATAACCTTCTTTCCCCCATGGTGTAAACAAGTCGTCTTTTTGTCTTTGGCCCAGAATGACTTTCTGATCAACCCAGTGAAATATTCTCTCCAGGCCCTTTTCTAGATCTCGGAGTAACACTGGGACTTTTGATTGGCAGCACTCCGACATGGGCTATCCTTAGTTGTGGTCTTGCATTATGCAAATATTTTATTCATAGGTGGTAGTAATCATAAGTATATAAGGTGATGTTTATAAAAATTCTTTGGACTCTGAAATTAAAATGTAGCTTATCATAAGGAGATGCAGTCAATATTATATAGCACCTACATTCTTTCATATTCTTCATAAAAATAAGTTCCTTACATGGGAAAAAATAGTTAAATATAGTTTTAGTATGAATAGACATCTGAAGTGTGATGCCCTTTGGGCAGCCATGAAATAACACAGTAAAACTAAAGAATTGTTGTGCATGGATTTTGTTCAGTATAAAAATCTGAAAAGGAAAACATAAGAATTCATATAAGAATTCACTTCTGTTTAACAGTTCAAAAATATTGGTTACAAGTAGAAGAAGTTGCATAGCAATAAACTTACAAATAATGGAAGTGTCTCACCTGCTGGTGAGATGATGGCAGAGGGGAAAACTTGTGTACTAAATTTATTGGAGTAAAAGCACTTTCTTGCTTAGAGTAGTTTCCAGCTTCAATATCTGCTACATACTTCATCTTTAATTTAATATTTACCGTGAAGAAAATGTTCATTGCAAAGCACTTATTCTTATCAAGATTTGTACTTTAATGGCCGATTACAATTATAGGGAATTTAATGACTAGCAGGTGTAAAATAAATAAATAAATAAAAGTGCTTGTAATGGAAACAGACAAGATCTTAACTATAAACTTGTTTTATCTAGAATGCTGAAAGGTTTTAACTGTGTACATATGGCATGACCACACTTGCTTTTTCTTTTGTAATTCTTTCGGAATTAAACCCCAAACCTCAGTCCTAACCGGCAGAGCTAAATAAGGACAAATCAAAACGATAACATATTACATGTAGTGTATGTAGTTCATACATATATATTTGTCTCTAAAAATATATCAACCTTGTTTTTCTAATAAAAGAGCTAGTTTTATCAGAATGATGAATTCTCGCAGGACCCTGAGATGGTCAGATTATTTGTGCACATTCATTTCGGGCCAGGCCAGAAATGTAAAAGCCTTTTCAGTTTCCTTGATTAGAATCATAGAATCACAGAATGGTTTGGGTTGGAAAGGACCTTAAGGATCACCTAGTTCCAACTCCTCTGCCATGGGCAGGGACGTCTCCCTCTAGACCAAGTTGCTCAAAGCCCAATCCAGCCTGGCCTTGAGCACTTCCAGGGATGGGGCATCCACAGCTTCTCTGGGCAACCTGTTCCGGGGCCTCACCACCCTCATAGTGAGGAGTTTCTTCCTTACATCTAATCTAAACCTATTCTTTTTTAGTTTAAAACTGTTACCCCCAGTTAGTCAACTGTTAAGACTAATCACTGTATTATAGTCAAAAAAGACAAAAAGAAACTTATTTTTTCTTTTCAGTCCTTAAAAAAATAAAGGCAAGTAATGAGGCATGTGCTTATATATTTCGCAATGCCAAGTTTGGCTAATCCTTTAAAGTTGCATTAAAGTCATTTCATTCTTTTCCTGTCTAGAATAAAGGCACTAAGGTGGAAATTATGGATCTTTTGGGGGGAAAGGTACTTTTACTGTACCTTTCCATTGTTCAGTGGGTGGTAGCTTTTTGTGTTTTAGTTTGTCTTTACCTATGAACTTTTTTCCAATTTGCATATGTTCCAAGGGCCTTTTGAGGGGAAAGGGAAAGTAACTGAAATCACTGTAAAATGCGTTTTCCTGTCATTTATTGGTGTTTATGTTCAGTCATAACTAGCCTTTAGAATTGTTATGCTTTTTTTTGAAAACAGTAGTTGAATTTGAAACATACACTAATCTTACTGTTTTGCTACTTAAGTGCCATATCAAAATTCTCTTCTCCTGGATAGTCTCTTGAACCTCAAAACTTTATCTTCTGTTCTATGGTCACACTAAAGGCAGGGCTTTTAGTTTTGTAGCAGAGCCTATGGCATATCAGGTGTATGCCTAACCGAGACCAAGGAAATATTTTAGGAGTAATCTATAAACATGGTGTCCATTATATAGGATTTCAGATTGTTGGAGGCAAAAGCCTTGTTACCTGAACATTTGGCAAGCATAAGGAATATTTAATGAACTAAAAGACTTGATTTAGCATTTTGGAAATGATGAACTGAAATAAAAAATATTACAGTATCTGTTAGCTAATCTTTTTTTTTTCTTTTTATTATTCATACTGTTCCATATTCTGCTACTCCCCAATATGTTACAGGATGAGAGGTTGTCGACTGACAAACTTTCTGTTCTGCTGTATATACATAGCCTTGATTTTGGGGTGAAGGGTGAGGATATTTATGTTTAGATTAAACTGTTAGCGGTAACATTTTAAAGAAAAGAAGTGGGAAAGGAAGTAACCCACATTCTCTAATCTTACAATAGTTTTGCAGTTGGAGTGTTTAAAAGTCAGTAGATTTGGGTTTCTACTTGCTGTAAAAGAATGGAACTTTTAAAGGAAGATATTGTTTACTGTACATATTATGTACAAAATAGCATTCGTTTATTAAGGAAGATGTGTGTAGGTACCAAGATCCCTATGAATGTCGTAGTCATGGTCATTTGGTTTGTGGGTGTTGGTGTTGGGGAATATCTGAAATGTCATGTTAGCCTTTCCATTGTTTGATCATTGATTCTGCAGAAATACCATTATATAGCTATGAAGTAAAACTCAATACCCAGATGATTTCAGGGAACAAAGTATAATAAGTCTAGCAAAATTTTATTTTAAACTCTGTTTTAAAGCGCTAATAAGAAAGTAGATGTTTGCACATGCCTTCAAACTATACACACATGGTAAGTATATTGCCTTCAAACTATACATACATGGGAAGTATATATGGAAGACTCTTAAATTAATCTGCTATTTTTTGTTTTTACCTGCCACAGCAATTGTTCTTTCTTTACCTTCTTGTTGCTACAGTGTTGTAAATAACTCTTAATTCAGAATGTGTTGAGAATCTTAGCTATTTTTGGCATCCTTATTCCCTACTTTTGTGATACAGAGCTGCCTGTAATAAATAAGCAAAACATTTGCATGTGTGAGGTATTTCTCTTGCAGCTCAAAGCTCCTACCTTTCAATGAATTTAAGTACCTGAAGTGTTTGGGAAAGGGTTATGTCCACAGCAATAGTTCTAGAAAGAGATGAAAAGTAGTCACAGAATCACAGAACGGTTGAGGTTGGAAGAGACCTCTGGAGGTCATCTGACCCAACCCTCCTGCTCAAGCAGGGCCCCCTGCAGCTGCTTGTCCAGGATCATGTCCTGATGTCTTTTGAATATCTCCAAGAGGGAGACTCCACAACCATTCTGGGCAACCCTCAGTCAACCTCACAGTAAAAAAAAGTATCTCCTGATGTTCAGAGCCTCCTGTGTTTCTACTTTGTGCCCATTGCCTCTTGTCCTATCAGTGGGCACCAATGGAAAGAGCCTGGCTCTGTCTTCTTTGCACCCTCCCTTCAGGTATTTCTGCACATTGATGAGACGCCCCCTCCTGCTTAAACCTTCTCATCTCCAGGCTAAACTTTCCCAGGTCTCTCAGACTTTCTTCACAGGAGAAGTGATCCAGTCCCTTCATCATCTTTCTGGCCCTTTGCTAGGCTCTCTCCTTGTCTCTCTTGTTCTGGGCAGCCCAGAACTGGACACAGGACTCCAGGTGCAGCCTCACCAGTGCTGAGCAGAGGGCAAGGATCAGCACCCTCAGCCTGCTAGCAACACTTTTACTAATGCAGCCCAACATACTGTTAGCTTTCTTGGCTGCAGACTTTTTTCAGAATTCCCTTTAGTTATGCAGGCTTTCCTTTAGAATTTGTCATTCAAAAGTGTTCAAGTAGGAGGAGCCTCAGGTAAATGTTTCTCAAATGCGGACTTTATATTTTTCTGAGCAGATCCCATATTTCTTTTTTTGTGTGTCCTTCTAGAAGGTGTACTTGTACTGGGTTCTGAAGCAGAAAATATCTGAGGCATGATACTGTTCAGAGAGGACTGTTTGATATATGTAGCATGGAGGCTATCGGAAATGCGGAAATGCAAGCATATCTGACAGGTGCTGCTTATAAAGTTTGTCGTGACATGTAGTTAAGGAAGTAAAATTCTTCAGCAGTTATAAAGATAAAATGTACATATTAGACTATATGTAATTGTTCCTGCTTTCCTGCTGAAGGATGCACCAAAAATTAATTAAATTGGGAATTATAAATTGGAAGTACTCTTTACTTGAAACTCACATCACAGTCTTATATATAGTCTTATTTTGTCTTACAGGCTCATGAGCGACTAGAAGATTCTAAACTTGAGGCTGTCAGTGACAACAACTTGGAGTTAGTGAATGAAATTCTTGAAGACATCAGTCCCTTAATAAATAAAGATGAAAATATTGCAGAACTGGTTGGAATACTCAAGGAGCCTCATTTTCAGGTACCACCTTTTTACTGTGTATTACCCACTGTATCACTGTCCACATATGGATCTAAGTATAATAATTAAACAAAAACTGAAATGCAGCCAATTTTAATGTAGGATTTTACCTGAATGCAGCGCAAAGAAGTAGTCATGTGTGGTTAAGAATGAGCTTGATTTTAGTCTTTGATATCACCTCAAGTACGTCTTCATTCACGGTATTGTTTCTATTACAAGTCTTGGACAAACACGTAGTTTCTACATGCACACTGGAGATTACCTGAAGGCTTCATCCTTAGCTTTTCCAGGTGGTCTTAGTTCCTGATGCAGTCCATTCTGCACTTTGGTTCAGCTTTTTGCATTCATAGTTGTGTAAGATGTATAGTTTGCAGAACAAATGAGCTTGATTCTCAAATGCCGTGTGATCTGCACTGAGCTTAAGTTGCACCTCTGCATCCCTCTCACTGTTGCTGTACTTAACATATATGAAAATTTGACATATACGTGTCGAAAGGAGGTGTTTTCCCATAGCTGCCATTCTATTATCAACTTCCATACTGGCCCTTTAAAGTTAGGGTTTACAAATCCTTAGTGGATTCTGGACTTTCTAGGCAGGCTTCAGCTGGCTTTAGCACTTTGCTATAGGTATCCTATATAAGAGCAAAAGCAAACCTTAAGCCACAGTATAAATGTGCTTCTTTTGGCAGACAGATATAGAGTCACAGAAGCATTTTTGGGTATATGAGTTAAAATGTGTTTTTTTAATTTTCCTAAATTTTCAATTGTATGTTATACAAACATAGCAACGAGGTGCATTACTGTTTAATATAGACAATGGAAATGCTGTCAAACTGTATTAATGGCCTGTTGGAAGTTGGGAACACTAACACCTCAACTTTCAATGTAGCAGCTGTTGTGAATGCTGATAATTCCTCTGCCTGTTCTGAAGAATGATATGTTGGCCTCCCTTGTGCTCTTCTTATTTGTCCAGAAGGGCATCATAACTAAGGGATCGAAGACTGTGATTTGGAGACTTACTGGTGAATGAACTTTCAAATCAGTCTTTGATCCCATAGCAGAAATTGGAACTGGTAAAGGAGAGGATGAGTTTGGAGGAATTAGTAGTTACAATGCAAAAATATTTCAATCAACCTGGTTTTGGTTTCGTTTTTTTTTAACAGAAACTTCTAATTTGTTTAGTATCAATATCAGACTTACTGTTATGCTGTTTGACTCTTTTTTGGAACCCATTTTAAAAATTCATGTCATGTTTATTATCCCATGCTATGAACAAGATTGCATGCTCCTTCTTCCACTATACCATTGGGTGTAGGTATGTAAGGTATCATAGGTATGTAACAGAAAAAAGCTATTTCTAGGGCTCCCTACTTCATTTGCTGCAAAACCTGGATGGTGCACAAAGAATCAGTAGGTAATACTACTTAAGACAGTTAAATGCTGCCTTTGAGAAGTAAACTGTCCTCCACTCTGTCAGAATTAGAGTTCACTTAAAAAAAAAAAAAAAAGAAGTCTGAAGCAGCTTAAACTTGTATTTTTTTATTTTCTAAGTGCCTGTTGCGAGGCATTTTGTCTCGTTTAGAGAAAAAATGACCAGTTTGGGCTGCTGCATACAGACAAAAAAACAGCTAGCTACTTACTTTTTAAAAATAGATCTGATGTGATTCAGTTTGGAAGCCTAAAATTAGAGTGTACTTTTTGGCCCCTAATTTTGTGCTTCTGTTCCCCATCTGGAGGCAGGCACTAAAAACAACTGAGGACAAAGTTGCATTATTTCAAGTAACTGTCTTTATTTAACTGATATCATAGTCATGACCACTCCAGAAGAACTTCTAGGAAAATTTGCAGATCAGGATGTGGATGCAATAGTCTTTTTAAGGTTGCGGAGGCATGCTCTTTCTCCCTCCCCCCTCCCTCCCCCCCCACCTCAGAAAATTAACTAATTACTGTGGAAGTAAGTGCTATCCTTTCTGCCTCATTTGTTCCAGGGAGACATATTCCAAATTCTGCAAGAAGGGACCTGTAAGGAAGAAAGAAAAAAGTTCCATGTGATTTGTAATTACACAAAATGTAATTTGCATCCTGTCTCCAGTTCAGTAAAGGTGTACAACAAGCCACCATGAAGAGCTTAACTCTCTTCAAGTTTCATGGATACTATTTTGTAACTGTTTTAGAAGCTGATTCTGTATTTTGCAAATGAATGGTACCGCTTTATCACAGCATTGTCTTACAGTTGTAACCTACCTTGGCATGAAAGTATCAGATGTGGTGAACAAGTCATTGGTGCAATAGCTTATTAGAATGTATCATTTAGTGCTGGAAGTACTAAGCTATAGAATTTAATTTGTTTTACACTTTTACAGAAGACATGTTGGGCAGGGACTGGCCTGTGGGGTATAGGTGCGTGTATAGTTACACTGTTATGTTTGACTGTCTGTTCCCTGCCTTTCCTCTTTTCTTATTTTATTCTGTTTCTTTCCTCCCTTCCACTTTTTACCCCCTTCCAACTAGTTTTAACTAAATTTTTCAGGGGTCAAAGTGTGGAAAATATTAGGCTATGAAGAGTTTCGTAATCTTGATGGTTTGCCATCAGGACAGTATGTACTGAAGAGCCAATTGGCAGATGCACTGCATAGAGAAATCTATAGCAAGTCTTGCCAGTAGCTGGAGATCAGAAGAAAGGAGTGGTAAGAGAGGTTTCCTTGAGGGAAGAGGGAGGACTTGAAAGTATTGCACTGCTGGAGTCATTAAACATGCAGAAAAATAACTTATGTTGTTTATAGAAGAGCTTGTTCAGTTACTTTCACCTTTCCAAGAATTATGCAAACCATTCATAATAGTAAATTTTGCTGGCAATAAAATACTTAATCTTAAAAACAGATAATCTTTTCTTCTAATAGTTAGCTTTATAATGGCTAATCATACCTTAAAAAAATGTTTCATTTAGAAAAGTGATCTTAAGTTGCCTCCTAGACAGATCATAATTTGTAGGGATATTTTTTCCCTGAGACTCATGTCTCCTTACCAGTCCCCCGGATTTCTCCAAGATCTTCAATTATTTCCTCACCATACCAGAACAGCCTTTAATATTTTCTTTTCTTTTTCACATGTATATTAGCAGCCAGTACTCCATTGATTATGTTCTAATTTTCAAACAGTGTTATCAGAAAAATCGAGCTCATATTTAATGCATGAAAGAGGAAGGGAAGGGTTGTTAGTACTTCTGATGCCTGAAGTGTTAGGAAAGGAGTCCTGAATTTGATATTATAGAGTTCTTCTGCTCCTGAGTATCCCTTCTGCCTCACCCCCTAGCTAATTCATAATTGAACTGTTGCAACACAGCTGGGGAAATAGTCATCATAAGGGGGCAGGCAATACTTCATAACTTGTATAGATCATGCTGAGAATTTTTTTTAGGAAGTTTTGAATTTGAAATTGGCTTCAGCACTGAAGAGAGCCTTGGATGTTTAATGTTGCTTTGTTTACTGAATTTTGAACTACATTTTTCTTTTTTACCTGGCAAGTAAGTACAGCCACAGAAAACTACTGTAAAGGATTGAATATGTTCTAAGTTTATGGATAACTTTATGACAGTCTCTTGTAGAAAGGAGCCATACTGACTGCAACAGGACTGTGTGTCCAGTGTGCTGTGTCTCTTGTGAAATGCAGGGAGTTCTTCTAAATGCATTATTCCAACAACATTGCTATTGTTTCCATGAGAACCTTTCTACAGTTATCCAGTCTTGGATGGCCAGCTGATGCTGTTTACGTATACTGTATGTAGGAAACTTTGAACCATTTTATGGGTGCTGATTATTCAGTCCATGCTGTTCTGCAGACTTTGCTAGTGGTTTTGTAAGTGTTCTAGCACCAGTATAGGAAAGGTTGGATTTCAGGGGAGCTTTGGAGTTGCAAGAGCAGAGGATATCACTTTTTCAGATACCATAGGACAGAAACAAGTGGAATTCATGTAACTGTGTTTCTCCAGTCACTCAACCACATTACTGAAATAAGAAGTAACTGTAATCAACAAAAAATGTTGGAGAATAGTCCAAAAATGGATATGCATACATGGCCTCTGTTGCCAGGTCACTTTGTTTAAGTGTTCTTCAGGACTACATGCCATGACCTGGCTGGCTGGAAACAGTTCTTTAAAACTGATAAATATTCTTGAGTTTTGGAAGTGAGAGTTAGGTATGGGAAGGCAGTAAATTAACTATGTGGGGTTTTTTGTTTTTGTTGTTTGTTTGTTTGTTATTAAGGAAACTGATAAACTTCTTGTCTCAAGGAAACCATTCTATAATTGTGGGCACCAGTTTACAGACCCTGATAGTCCTTCTGTGACTCAGCCATCATGGAAATAGCAAGAAAAAGATTTTGTGATTGAGAGATCACAAAAGTGATGGTTAAGTAGCAGTTGAACAAATTCATGCTTATCCATGAAACTGAGTGAATAAATAGGATCAGAATGTGAATGATGGGATGAGGCTTTTAAGAACTGAAGAGTGTTGTGGAGCATGTTAATTTGAAAAGGATGGCACAGACTGTTTGCTTGGTAGTCTTTTTTTGGCTGTGGATCAGATTATAATCCATAAATTATGTAACTGTTAAGGGCAGCAAGCTGTACAAGCATGCTCATGTGTGAGATTACATGAGAAATTAATTGGTTTGTGTCCAGGAATTTTGGGAACAATCTTTTCTAGCATGTGACCAAAAGAGAAAACTGAAAGTATCATGCAGGTGCATCTGCTTGGTTTTGTCTGTGGTAATGTGTCAAAAAGCAGAGTTGATACTAGTTGGTTTCATTTTGGAAATGTAGAAAGATAGAAAAATGCTGCTTGCAAATATTGGCAAATGGAGATCTGTTCTTCTGTTTTCTGGACTGGATGCATCTTGGATGATGAAGAATTAGAAATTGCTACCATCTGACAGCTGCTTGATTTAAATAAATGATTGTTTTTCCTATTTCATTGGATTTGGTTTATGTCCACAGGATCAGAGCAGCCACAATAAGCAGCTGTCTTTACGGTCTTAATGGCAGGGGCAGAATCGGTGAATTAGTAGCTCTTTCTAATCTCAACTTCAAATATCAGCAGGGTCATTATGTGGTGGGGTGTTTAAAATGACTGTTCTAAAATGACAGTTTGAGGGTTTGCATGTTGAGCTTAGCACTACACTAACATGGCTGCACAACTTTTAGGTTAGGGGTGACTTACAGAAGGATGGAGCAGACTACATAGCAAAATTGTTAAATTCGTAGGCCTGCCTGCCTACTCCATTTTCTGGCATGTGCACATCACTACCACTGATAGTCCCTATGATGTCCTGTTCTCCGTGACTTCTCTTTAGTACATATTTGATACCAGTCAGTAATCTAACTTATGACCATATCTCATCAGGTCAGTGTTTGAAACAAAGATGTCTATGTTGTTTGAGGTGAGATAGGCCTAATAGCCATCTCTCTTACTTGTTTGTTTTCCTCTTCCTGTATCTGTCAGAGAGACTTTGCATCACAGGGCTTTATCTGTAACTACAATATGTGGTGGTTATAGGGTGTCCCTTTTCCTCTTTAAGACAAGAAGTCTCTGCTGTATAATTCACAAGTTTTATCTTGTTCTACCTGTACATATTGCCTTACAAATCTTTTCTTTAGATTTTTTTTCTTAAAATTCCTTTATACAAGAAAATCAAGTCTAAATTTCATTGTCTTCCAAAGATGATTACGTTTATTTGGATCTCCTCCTTTTGGTCTGTACTTGTGTATGTGGACTGGTGAAAACACCATTAACTATAAGTATAAGGTCTGAGCTCTTGTTTTCCAAAAAGTGAATTCTGTCAACTTGGATTCATTTGGTGCTAGAATTCTGCCTTGTTTTTTGCAAGCAGAAAGCACTCACTCTGCAGATTGCTAGAAATCCTTACATACCTGTAATTATCTTTAATTTACAGTTACTTCGAAATTACTGTGGAGGAAAACTTTAGATACTTGTGTTTAATGTACTAATGATGAGTTATCTTCATCTTTTTGCAGTGGGTTGTTTAACCATTTGCTTAAACGCTGTTTCATTAGGTGAAACACTATTGTATGTACTCCCTTTTTCCATCTTCTTCCCTGTAAGTTCACATATTCCTTCCAATTCATTACATTTCTCCTCTGCTTCCTTAAGAAGAAGCACTTATATTTACAAAAGAGAGAATATTTGCCAAGGCAGTAGGCTTAGCAGGCCATGTGAGTACTTATATTTCATACAAACATGAAAATGGATTTTTTCTGTATTCTATATGAAATAAGAGTTTTAAGATCTGATCCCAAAGGGCAGTTTCAGTGGTTATTCAGCACTAAATCCTTTTACAAATGGTTATTTCATGATTTAAAAAAAAGCTTTTTCTATTCCCTTGCAGTCACTTTTGGAAGCACATGATATTGTGGCTTCAAAATGTTATGATTCCCCTCCTTCTAGCCCAGAAGTCAATAACTCTTCAGTGAACAACCAAATTGTTCCTGTAGATGCTATTCGTATTCTTGGAATTCACAAAAGAGCAGGAGAACCACTGGTAAGTGATTGAAGATGAATAAGTCTTTCATTTTCAGTGTGAGTGAAAGCATTTGTGTATGCGTAATTTCTCACATTAAGTTTTAATTCTTACCCTTATTATGTTGTGTAATTTAATGGGTGATTGGATTGGTACTGAGAGGTTGAAATAGAAAGATATTTGTGTGTTCTCCATCCTGTTCTCTTTAAGAAATTATGGCATAGTGAACAGGCAGTCATTAGGCAGAATTCCTTGCTAGCATAACTGACTAACACATCTGTTTGGTCTTGATATAAAATGATAGGATTGCGTGCAATGAAGTACAATACAATCATTGTTCAGTCATATGAAATCTTGTCTGTAAGCACTTTTGTGTCACTTGACACCTACTTGTGTATTAGAAACTCATACGTTGTAGTAACTGTTATTGTCTGTTTTCACTGGGGGAGATGGAGTATCCCAAAGCTGTGTATTTTTACTTGATGGTAAAATGGAATTGAAATTCAGCCAATGGTAAACTGTCACATACCTCTTCCAGGGTGTTACGTTTAGAGTTGAGAACAATGATCTGGTAATAGCACGAATTCTCCATGGTGGAATGATAGATCGACAAGGTCTTCTGCATGTAGGTGACATTATTAAAGAGGTGAACGGCCATGAAGTTGGAAACAATCCAAAAGAACTACAGGAACTGTTGAAAAATATTAGTGGCAGTGTCACTCTGAAGATTCTCCCCAGCTACAGAGACACTGTTATTCCTCAACAGGTCAGTAGCACATTTTTAACAATTTTGTCAAAAGAACTTCTACTTGGTACTTTACTGAGTAAGATTATTTTAAGATTTTATATTAGACATATTTTCATTATCTTGTGTATTTAATGCTAGCAGAAAGGCAAATACCTGTATTTGCCTTTAAGGACATGTTGGAAATCGGATTATTCAGTATACTGAGGTGACACCTAACATAAGTGTGCTTAAAAATTATTAGTATCTAAGATTGATAAGCATTTGTATTCTTCCGAGCCTGTTTCTTTGACATCCAGAGACTTCTGATGACCTAGCCACAATCACACTAAACTGCAGTGAACTGCATGTGTTCATAATACGAACAGTGTCCAGGTAATGTTTCACAGAATTCAGAAATATATTGAATTCAACAGAAGAGCTTGAATTCTGTGACTTTAGGAAGGAACTTGGATGGTGGCTATTCCTTATCCTTTTGTTGTTGCTGTAGACTGTCAGTTTCTCCACTGCAGAAGTAATTTCTTGCTCTAAATTAGTGCATTTGAAACACCTTATAGGACTCCTTCAGATAGTGAGTCTTAATGCCCATGAGTATAATAGACTGTGCTTATATTGAGCAAACACTATCTGATGTGTTGTATTTGAGCAGGTATGCTGCTTCCTAGAAAAAAGTCAAAGATATTTCCAGTTTACTGATGCAACTCACTGTTTCTTCCCCTGCATCAAATTTGAATGTTAAGCAGTCACATACCTTGTTTATCTTAAAACATTGAGTTCATGGCAAAATTAATTCTTAGGATTCCGCAAACCTTGAGGACAGTGCTCACATTCTGAGAAATGTATGTATTTTTAAGTAACTTAAAGTCAGAATGCCACTTAAGTTGGATACACTGAAGTACAAACATGAATACATTGCCCAGACAGAGTAGTTGGCTTTTTATTTTTGTCATGAAGCTCCTTCAGCCAAGGTTTGCACTGCAGATTATTTCTACTCTCTCAGCTGGTATACTTGCCGGTTTTTTTTCCATAGCTTGTATTTTACTTGCAAAATGCAAATTTGATCATGTCAAACTTTTTATGCTGCAGGTGAAGACACTACTACTACTTAGCTTGACAGTTAAATTAGTAAGAACATATTTTGTAATGTTTAAGTGTTGTAAATTTTTCCACATTTCAGGTTTTTGTGAAGTGTCATTTTGATTATAATCCATATAATGACAACCTCATCCCATGCAAAGAAGCAGGTTTGAAATTTTCTAAGGGAGAAATTCTTCAGATTGTAAACCGGGAAGATCCGAATTGGTGGCAGGTTGGTAAATAAATAAGTAAAAATTAAAAAGAAAAAAAAAGAGCTTTACTAATTGCTTTAATAATAAACACTTTAAATAATGAACTACTTCTGTTTAACAGTAGATACAAGAAAAAAATTTACACTGTAATCCAATTTCAAGCTTAAGATATTAAGTCAAAATATTAACAATCATATATAAATCGTATATGTAACACTGTGCTTTTGCTATTGATACTATTTTTGTCTTTGTTCATGTATCATAAGCCTAGACATTCTGAAATCAGTTGTAAGTGGACAATTTCTAGCATAAAGTCTTAGGTTGACTATGTTAATTGTGGTAAGCCTTCCCTGACAGTGACTGTCAAAGAAGTGAACCCCTTCAAGTAAGCTCAGAGTTCAGGGGGGAGAGAGGGAAATTAACCCTGTGGATTTGAAGAGGGGTGAGAGCAGTTATTTTGGAGAAGCTGTATCTTTTATTTTCACAGCGGTGGTCACTGTCTGTGAGCTATAACATGCATATTATAATCAAAGTGCTTGGCACTATTTCAAATATTAACAGTTCATCCTGCTTTAAGATTGTATTTCTGCATTCAGTCCTTCAGTAGATGTGTAATCCAGTGCTTATGCTATATTTCTTCAAGACACTATATGCACAGTTAAACGTGATCAGTGCCCTTGAAAATGCGACAAGTGAGCCTTTAAGACACTTTTCTCAGCTGAGATACTCAACATTGCAAGTGGCAGTGGCAATCTAGGCTAAGATTTTAGCATTATTAATTTCCCTTTCCACTCTGAAATTGCAAACCCTTTGCTAGATAACAAGCAATAGTGAGCCAAATACTACTTGAGAGCAATATATATACATCTTGTTTTAGTGCGACAAAAATATTTGAATATACATCAACACCTGTTGCTGAATTCTGTTGCTTGTCAGTGATGGTAATAGCAGAAAAAAGAGAATTAAAAAACATGAGGAAATGCAGAAAGTTTATTACTGCCAAGTTAATTAGTTTCAGAAGTTAAACATGCTAAAACTCTAGAGTAGTTTGACATTTAGCTTACATGTCATCTTCTATATTATTTTTCAAATTTCTTCAGCTTGTAACTTGTGGGAGTCCAGGAGAAATAAATAAAAAGTGCTTTCAAACACCCTCAATGAGTGGCAAAAATGAAATGCGTTAAGCCAATATAGTGTGTTGCAGGTAATACTATGTAGATTACGCCACTGGGAAAAAAAGTTAATTTTTCCTTGGGTATTCTAGAAATGCTAGGCTGAGAATTCACTAATTGTGGAAAATCAGTCACTAATAGGTAGAAGTATACAACTTGAAAAGCAAAACCAGCTCCTGTTAGCAAGTGACAGGCCAACCAGTTATGGAGATGAAAAGTGTGACATTTCATAACTGTGTGTTTGCGTTAAGCTGGCTGAGAATTGGGCCTGCCTTGGAATGATTTTATTGAGAATCTTAGCCAAACTTCCATTACCAAGAATGCTTAAGTTACTAAGATTTAAATCTGTAACTAAGTAGTACAAAAGCTTGAAGGTGTGATTAGACGTGTTTATGGCATTCCCGGTTTGTAAAATGACAGTTAATGAGCTGCACTGGAGCCTGTTTGGAGCAGCTCAAGAATACAAAATAAGTGTACTGTGTACTACAAAGTCTTGAGTTTTGTCACTTGAGAGCTGGAGCTATTGAATTCTATTTAGGATTTTTATGCCAAAAGTTTATGGCTGGCTATAGGAGGCTAATGGAATAGGAACCAGTAATTAAACTTGTATCTAATTTATTTGTTTCCTGAGTTTTAATACTTCAATGACAAGCCACTGTTACTGTAAGACAGAATTTTAACATCCACATCTGAATTTGATTTTCTGTGTCTCAGTAATAAATGTGTCAATACTCACCATTGAGAAACTGGCAGTGTGAGTCTGTCATCAAGATGTCATGAGAAAAATGCTTTTCACAAGTTACCTATGATTTTATTTTTTTCCAGGCTAGTCACGTCAAAGAAGGAGGAAGTGCAGGGCTTATTCCTAGCCAGTTCCTGGAAGAGAAAAGAAAGGCTTTTGTTAGGAGGGACTGGGACAACTCAGGTGAGATTTAAGGAATTTTGGGAATGTATTTAGCTCTGACTCTGTTTTGCTTTTCCTGCCATCACAGATTTTAGAAAACTGCTGTATGAGAATACTTAGAATATTGCTAAATGCAAATTATTATGTATGTGTAGTTTTGGCTTTGACTGAAGGACAAAGGCTAGAGTATATGCTTAGTCTTCACAGATGCATGAATCAGTTTTGCCACCTGATGATGAAAAGCTAATGAGGAGGGAAAGCCATAAGAATTAGCTCTTTTTTGAAGATATGTTTTTATAGTATGCACTGAAAGTTAATAAATTAAATGTTTTTGAAGTATTTTTCTAGCGTTTTTTAGAAAATTTTCTTGGAAAACTACTTTTTTTCCTGTGTTCTATTCTTACTGCACTGTGTGATGTGTATGAAAATAGATGTAATCTCCTTCCCTAGAATATTTAAAGTTGTAAAAAGGAAGGTAATAATTTCTTGAAAATAGTCCTTTTAAGTGTAATTAATCTAAATTTACACATATTCATGTGAATCAGAAATGTAAATTTGTTCAGAAAAAACATTTAACAAAAATGATGAGTTTGTCTCAATTTTTATTTCTAGGACCTTTCTGTGGAACAATAAGCAGCAAAAAAAAGAAAAAGATGATGTATCTCACTACAAGAAATGCAGGTATCTCTTAATATTACACGTGAATCAAAGTTCTCTATGCTTCTAAACTTGCAGATAGCCTGGTGTATCCAAAGCTGAAAGATTTGCAGTAAAACATTTGATGATAAATTGAATAGATCCAGTAGGTTTGTGGTTTAAAAGCAATTGTGACCAGTGAAGGTATGATGGTGCTAAGTACATGTTTCAGTAGGTGGAATTCGGAGAAGAAATTTGCGTTAAAAGAGGAAAAAAAATTAAAGCTTCATTGCCAGCAGGCTGAGGGAGCTGATCCTTCCCTTCTGCTCAGTGCTGGTGAGGCTGCACCTGGAGTCCTGTGCCCAGTTCTGGGCTGACCAGAACAAGAAAGACATGGGCATACTGGAGAGAGTCCAGTGAAGGGCCAATAGAATGACAAGCAGACCTGGAGCATCTCTCCTGTGAAGAAAGGCTGAGAGAGCTGGGAATGTTTAGCCTGTAGAAGGGAGGGCTTAAACTGGGGGGATCGCTGCAGTGTGTATAAATACCTGAAGGGAGGGTGCAAAGAAGACAGAGCCAGGCTCTCTCCATTGGTGCTCACTGATAGGACAAGAAGCAATGGGCACAAACTGAAACACAGGAGGCTCCATCTGAACATCAGGAAATACTTTTTTACTGTGAGGCTGACTGAGCCTCACAGGCTGCCCAGAGTGGTTGCAGCGCCTACCTCCTTGGTGATACTCAAAAGTCATCTGGAGATGGTAAGTGGCTGTAGGTGGCCCTGTTTGAGCCAGGGCATTGGACAAGGTGACCTCCAGAGGTCCCTTCCAACCTCAACAATTCTGAGATTCTGTGACAGCTCACTAATTGTTAATCACAATTTTCCCATTCTGATCACTCTAGAAATTTCTCCTTGGAAGTAAAGGCAATAATCTGACCTTATGTTTTCCATGAGTATGTTCTATTTCCTTACCAATTTAAAGCAAGAACGGTCATATCAGACTTAAAGCCCTTTGACTACTATTTATGTTCACATATGGTCTGTTCATATATAGCAGAACTTACTGTTTTTTCTTACAGTACTGAGTAGGTATTAACGATTTTTTGTATGCTTCTCAATGTAGAATTTGATCGTCATGAAATCCAGATCTATGAGGAAGTAGCCAAAATGCCTCCTTTTCAGAGGAAAACACTGGTCTTAATTGGGGCCCAAGGAGTGGGGCGAAGAAGCTTGAAGAACAGGTTTATAGTACTGAATCCCACTAGGTTTGGAACTACAGTGCCATGTAAGTTGTCAGCACTCCTATTGCAATAATATCATATTTCGAGTTTCTTGTTATCTGGAACATACCTAAAATTTATCCCATTGATTCATGGTAGAAGTAATTTTCTCAGAGCATAAAAGTTGTAGAGAGTGGGGAAACAAAAGAACAAAACCTTCGTAGTCATCTCAGACAACTGGACTAACATGACTACAATGAAAATATTTGCAACTACCAGTTAACCATTACTGAGGCTGCAGAAAGCCAGTTTTTGTATGTGCATCTGCCAGTATTTGAGTATCTGCCCATCTGCTAGGTTCCTTCAGTGTCAAACACCATCAGTTACTTGAGGGGATTCTAGAGGTTGCTAGTAGTCTTCTGTAATCAATAGCCAGTGGAATTTCTCAGGTCTGCTGTTTAGTTTTCCATCTGTAGAAGCACCCTAGACATTTTAAATTGTTAGTTTAGTATTGGAAATGTAGGGGAAGGAGACAAGTAAACTTCCAATAAAATGGAATTATTTATGATCTCTAAGGTCTGTATGATAATCTGATGTTTTATTCCATCTACTCTCAAGCCCGTTATCTTTCTTTTTTTTTTTCTCCCTATCAACTTCAGAAAAAGAACCTACTCCCTTACTGGAATACAGAAATTTCTTGCCTTCCTTCCAGTCAGATAGTTGCTTTTGCTCATTTACAAGATCTTTATTTATTTATTTTTAACTGTCCCCTTCTGTTTGACCTCTGGCCAAAGAACCCTAGCTACATTACTGTTCTCCTCCTGCCATGTGCCCTTCAGAATTTCAAAAACAATCTGTTCCGTTCTGTTTTCAGTGGGCAAGAAGTAGAGCTGATGATAGGAGAGGAGTGACAGGTCTTAAAAATGAATTGTGCTATGTGAAGGGAGAACCAGTCTTTCTCCCTAATTTGCTGAATTTCTAAACACTAAAAGTGGCCAGCGTACTAACAATTGGTATGTGTGACTAGTAACAAGGTTGATTTCACAGTGTTGCTTCTTTAAAGAAATCTTCCCTGGGAATCCCGTTGTTTTTATTGGCAAAGTAGTAAGAAACTTTTTGTTACTTTTTAAATTTTTTGTTCCCTTTTAAAAAGCCCTCAGAATTACTGATTTCTCTAAAATGCTGTATCTACAAGTAAGTAATGTAACACAATGTTAAAATGCTTTTACTTGGCGCTCTTGAATACCCTTCAAAGGCATAAAAATTAACTTTCTCAACCCAGCCATCTGACAATCTCATCGTGCATATGAAGTGCGTAGTTTATTGTATATGGCATCTCTTCTCTACATTATACTGAGATTTTGAGTAGGATAATTAGTAATCTTAATTGGCCTCAGTTTCTTTGATTAGAAGAAACTTCTGGTTATTCACAAAGGTTGTTTTCTTATGTGTGTTTGCCTGAGATGGATCCGTATTGCTCTGGGGTAAAGCATGGCCTTGGTGTTGAGTTCTGATCCAGCAAATGTTGATGTGTTTTTTTCTGCAGTGCGGATAGCTAAACTGTTAAGTTGTCATCTGGCTGTGAACTGTCACAGCTCATTCTCCAAAGTTTATTTCAAACTGCTCTTATTTTTTTTTTATTTTTTTTATTATTATTTTTTAAGTAATGCATTAATCATTATACTTCCAGTCTATCTGTAGAATCTTGTCTAAGGTTAGGTGTTCTAGTAATACTTTATTACTAACAGCTTCAGAAGATCATTGCTCCTGGAACTTGAGTTTTCTATAATAACGAAGTTGATAGGAATTACTGGAGAGGGGAGAATGCTTTCTACTTGTATCACAGTATTGCCAAAGGAATCCACTCACTGTTATGATTAATATATTCTAACGTTCAAATCTAATTAAATGCAAATAATGGGCAGGTAATACAGTAATAGGACAGCAAAGTAGGTAATAACCTGATATTTTATTTTATAATTTAATTTTTGCTTTTTTGCTTAAATAATGTCTGTGCTGCACACTGCAGGCCAATGCTCAAGCTAGCTGCTAATGTTTTACTTAAGTATGGGCTTTAATTTCTCTGCAGTGAATTTTCTTCACTTTAAAGGATAAGTTGTCCTGGAAAGTAGCATCAGCTGGCCTCTACTAAGTTTCTTGCTACTGTGGCTGGGCTTCTTCTGGTATTTGAGCTAACTTTTCTTTATAGCTTGTTCAGGTAGTTCTACTCTGAATAACAATGAGTGAAGTATTTGATAATGCTTTTCAGATAATGATTTTCAGAAGTAAATTTGGCATTTGAGAGTTAAAGTTCCGTTTGATTTCCAAGTCACTTAAGTAATTATTTTCAGTGAATAATTAAAAAGATGGCATGTATGAGTATTGCATATGGTTTGAAGGAGTAATGCAAAGGAAATAAACAAATGGGGATAAACAACACATAGGAAAGAATAGAAATAAAGGGAATGAGGAGGGCTGTGCCCAGTTCTGGAATGTAAACTAGAATAATTGATAAATGTGTATATGGAACAATTATAATTGCAGATCATTCCATATTATAATCTCCCTAACTTAATAGGTAGTCCAGTCTGGTGCATGTATTCCAAATATAAAAAGATAACATATTTTAAATTTTTTGTTTAGTTACTTCACGAAAGCCAAGGGATGATGAAAAGGATGGACAAGCATACAGATTTGTGTCACGAGCTGAAATGGAGACGGATATTAAAGCTGGCAGATACTTAGAGCATGGAGAATATGAAGGAAATCTTTATGGCACTAAAATTGATTCTATCCTTGAAGTTGTTCAGACAGGAAGGACCTGCATCTTAGATGTGAATCCACAGGTACATAATTTATAATGTTACACTCAAAAAGTAGGAGTATAATGTTGAAGAGGCATGCTTTTAACTTTGAAGGCTTCTTACCTGGTTGAAAGATTACATTGCCAACTGGATTTCTGCATTTATGGCACTTAGTTGGAGTAAGTTAGAAAGATGAGGGGAAAAAGAACGTAGATTCTACATGGAAATGGGAGCCTTGTAGAGTAGCAGTTGATCTTTTTAGCCAAGGAAAAATGATGTTGAGCATTTCAAAAGGCAGTGCAGGAGTTTCTGAAATAGAAATAAGAATCTTCACCTATCAAATGTTTGTACTTATTGTAGCAGACTGGTTTTGCAGTGCCCCTTAAGTAGTGGGAACGTGATGAGTCATTCTCATACTTTTTTTCTTTTTCATTGCTTCTAGGCCCTGAAAATACTGAGGACTTCAGAATTCATGCCCTATGTAGTGTTTATTGCTGCTCCAGAGTTGGAGACTTTGCGAGCTATGCATAAGGCTGTGGTAGATGCTGGAATTACAACCAAACTTCTCACTGTAAGCAGATTATTTCATATTTAGTTTGCTTTGAACAGGATGTTCTCAGATTTTTTTTAACTTTCATTTTAGATGGAATTTTTTTTTCTGAAATTAAAGTCTTCAGGAAAAGTTAGGCAAGATTTTTGCTGATTACTTAGTAGAAGTTAATCAAATCCTATGTACAAGGCAGATTGCTCCTTTCTTAAAAATAGACCTCTTACAGATAAGTGTTGATTACAAAAGTTACTTGTAATGTATTCTTTGGGAAGTGCAACCTTTGATTATTTGCAGCAAATTGTAGATACCTGATGATAGGAGTTATTCTTTATATAAGTGCCTTTCCTTCACTCCCTCATCTCTCTCCCCCAAAAAAGTTTTGTTCAGGTTCATCTTATAATATAGGTGTGCTTTAAAAATGGAATCTGTAATCTTTAGGAAAGATATTGCAGACAGTGTTAAAAAGCAAAACCAAAACCAACCAAACAAAAAAACAAAAACAACCCAACCTGAATTCAGCTGGGCTTCATTTCCACTGCTGCAACAGCACGTGCTGCACTGAAAATGGCTGGGAGCTAGGAGAAGTGAGCTTCTCCTCCCCTGAAGTTCCTTGGATTTGTCAAGTAAAGCGAAGTGTCACATTTTATTCATTAGATCCCATCTCCTTTTCTGAGACACAGCAGGGGCAAACAAGACATGCGTCCTTCAATATAGCAAATTACAAATGTTCTGTATGGGCATGAACTTTCCCAGCTGCGGGACCAAAGCAAAAGAGCCAGATTGAGCAGTTAATGAAATCATTCTCTGCTCAGCAGTACATCTCCCCCATCTGAGAAAGCCGTGGCATGCTGACAACTCACAACTGTAGTGCTGTAGCTTAGATAGTAGCGATATCTTGTATGATGCTGATGGGGCACTCAGAGCAATAAAATGGGCGGTGAGTTAATTTACAGTACGTGAATATGGGATTTTTAGTCTTTTTTTTTTTTTTAAAACCTGTGAGATTCCATTCTGTTAACCACATTAGAGACTGTGCAGTCCTAGTTGTGGACTCTGGTTGTTATGGATTCCAATACCTCTGTGGGTGCTTTGTGTTTCCTCCCTCCCCCAAACAAACACTGACTTCTGCCTTGCATATACAAGAAGATTAAAACTGTCCAGACAAGTATAAAAATGATTTCCTGTGCTTTCTAATATTTGGTTCCCTAAGGGACATCCTTTGGCTTTTGTTTTACTTTCACTATGAATAATGAAGAGGATAGCTACATTTAAAATACACATTTTATGTATCTGTACAGATTCTACATCATATCTGTGCACATGTATATAAAGAGTATGATTTTCCATTTCTTCATCTTGTACTTCCTGACCAAATGAAAATGAAATGAGCATTTAAAGTGTTGCATACATCCTGCTTGCTACTGGGTCTGTCTTTTAAGCCATTGCAAAAGTTCTGACTCTTGTGGTACTACGTTTGCTTGCTTCCTTCATTTACTGTGCAGGAAAGGCTACTCACGAACTTTTTGACTTTTGTATTTACAACTGTATTGGGACTTCAGAACATTAAAATAAATATTGGTAGGGGAACAAATCTCATAACTGCTTACAAAAAATTGTTTTTGTGCAAAAGTGGAGATGAATCTTCTAAGAATGTAGTGCTAATGAAACATGAAAAAATGCCGATTGGCAGCACTTCATGAAAGCTTCATAGTATAGGAATATAAATTTCCTGCACATTTTGCAGCTCATGTCAGAAATAAAATAATGCAGTGGTTTATGAATGAGGAAATGATGTCGTGTGAGCAATAAATGAGACTTTTATTATTTTTTAAATATATACAGTATAAAGCTTTAAATAGTTGTACTATGTCATGAACTGGTACTTTTTAATTTATAAGGATTTGCCTAGTCTTATGCTCTTAGTAATTTTAAAAATGCCTTCAACAGGACACTGATCTGAAAAAAACAGTGGATGAGAGTGCACGGATCCAGAGAGCGTACAACCACTATTTTGATCTGACCATTGTAAATGACAACCTAGACAAAGCCTTTGAGAAGCTACAGACTGCTATAGAGAGACTGAGGCTGGAACCACAGTGGGTCCCAATTAGCTGGGTATATTGAGACTTCTGAAGATGAGCTTAAGTAACAAAATCAACTGCAGCAAATAAACTAATGTGACAAGATGTTGTGTAGATACCAACGATAACCTGCGGCACCTGTGCATTTTTACTCTGTATATTCAAAAGTACACTATTCTGACTTTTTATAAAAATGTTGAAGGGAAAGTGTACTTAAATATGTAATTTATTTTAATTTTTCTAACTTTTTACAGATAACCTTTCTATTCATATCACATGAAGGAAATGCGTTTAAGCATTTTATATGTTTTGATTTAGTACCTTTGCCTTCTTCATCTAAGAAACTTTCAGTCATTCACTTAAACATTTACATCTTGGTCTTACATTTTCACTGTGATTAAAAACAGGATACTTGAAACAATTTTTGTAAAACTTGTTAATGTCAGTGTTTAACTGGTCAGAAGTCTATAGCTCTTATTAGGAAAGAACACCAATTTCTTTTTTTTTCCTTAAAAAATAATTTTCATGGGAGCAGAATTTTAAATACTAAAAGCAACAACCAACACACAGCTCCATTGCTCCAGCTTCTTTCTGCTTAATGTTGATGCATTCTTGATGTTTCACAAATTCCTGATGTCTGTTGATTTAGACAACTGTTCTGTAGGTTCCCTTGTATGTTTCTCTTAAAATAACAAAAAGCAATACCTTGCAAGCTGCTTATTAGGCTGCTGTTGGGAACAAACCTGTTAGCCCCTTATGGTTGAGCTTATGTTAAAAAGCTTCTGTGCAAGGTAATTCAGTACAGTGGTGAAGCAGCCTGAGAGAGAACCTGATAATGTGGAGCCTTGCAGAGTGAAGCTTAATGTTTAGGACTGTTCATTCATGCTTGCGAAAACACATTGCTTTAAAACAAAACAAAACAAACAAAAAAAAACACAGCATTTTCTTTTCTTAGGACATTGATATTTATATAGTCATCTGTGGCTTAATTTCTTATGATATTTAGCTGAGTTCTGTATTATCTTTTGGAATATTTGTGTGATCAACTGTTGTATTTTTGAGTGTGATGTAATGGAATTTCTGTGCTCTTTGTTGCATTGTGTTTTTAATTGAATTTTTCATTAGATAGCTTGTGAATTGGAAGCTTACTGCTAAAAAGCAATGTTGTTTATACTTCTTTTGTTTTACAACGTATTTCCTTTCATGTTTAGTGACAATTCTCCCCTTAGTAGGCTCATTGATACAATTCATATTAGGTTCAAGTTCATCGGTCAAAACTTACGCCAATGTAAATTTCTGCTTGACAAGAACAAAATGAAAATATAGGTTGTCACTAAGACTAGCTCTTTTTGTGATCACATTTTAGATTACCGTGTTAGTTGTTGTATATAGTAACATTCACCATCACTTATCAGGCTAGGTGTCTAAACAAAAGTCACCTAGTTACTTAATTTCTCTTCCATCTGGTGACAGGCACCTGGCTTCTGAATTCTTCTTCAACACCAAAGTGTGACACAGAATGCTATCAAAAAGGCAACTTCCTCAGAACTGTTTCTGAAGGAAAAGAGGTTTATACACTGTAAACCAGTATTGTTTCCTGGGGCTCTTAAAGACTTCTATGTGCACAGAGAAACTGTTGATACAGTATAGGAAAAGTGTAAATCTTGTAACAAAACACAAAAAAACCCACCCCACCTGTATAATACATATGATTTTTAAAAAGCCTATAAAGTTGATTGTTTGGCAGGCGGGAGCGCAGCTTGAGATCCCAGTGTATTTGGAAAATGTTAGAGCTGTGTGTAAGCACAGGTCATCTTTGTGGCTCTGAACACTGAGATTTCAGCCTTTTAGAGGGAATCTGAAATTTTCTAAGGAAGATTTGTACCACCGCTTTGCTTTATTTTTACAGTTTTCAGGATGTTTACACTCTGGTTTTGTTTAAGTTTGGCAGAGCTTTTAAGTGTGGCAGCAGCACAAGACCTTTATTTGCCTTTCCCAGGAGATGTGTTCTGTGATCCTATTGCTCAGAGGCTGCTTTGAGAAATGGATCAAATGTTTTATGTAGCAGTGAAGATAGCAGAGCCATTGCTTGACTATTTTAATGATTTACTCTTGGCACTATAAGCTGAACGTGACTAAACTGTGTTTGTATAATGTGTAATAGAAGACCTACATATGCTGTAAATAAGATGTGCTATCTGGACAGATATGATGCCTTTTCATTTTGAGTTAGAAAATGCTCTATTTGTGATGCCAAAAGTGGGCTGAGCTCACTCTTCCTCAAAGAATGGAATGAGAAGATTCTTCAGTGTCCACACCATGGTAGTTTCTATTGCAAATATCACTTATTTTCATCTTTTTTTTTCCCCCCCTCATACTTACCCAAATGAATCACATGAAACATGGGCACCAAGTTTTAGTCAGGAAAACCTCTCTGCTCCTTCTATTTCCATCTCAGAGAGCATACATACAAAAAAGCCTACCTAGTAAGTAAACTCCAAATAACCATTTGCTAAAGCCTAGAACTTTAGCTTTTGCTTAAGCTCCAGATAGTGTTTTTAAATTAAGCACACTTAAGTTAGCGCAGCGGAGCCTAGTGGCTGACCCTTTGCTGTTGTTAATATAG
The DNA here is from genome assembly GCA_013399475.1 of Chauna torquata. NCBI lineage: Eukaryota > Metazoa > Chordata > Aves > Anseriformes > Anhimidae > Chauna > Chauna torquata. The sequence goes on along the minus strand of VXAL01005430.1, from coordinate 52,373 downwards.
ATGCTAATGAGAAGTACGATTCTGGAGCAGTAAGTTGCTTAGGTTACATTCAAGGATTGTTATCAAAGTGACTGCAGGTTTTAATTGGATGGTCACAGGCAAGTTTTAGCGAAAAAAAATACATTCCTTGCATCTGTTTGTTAAATCATGCAAATTGAGAGTCCAAATTGGCAGGTTTATAATGTTCTGGATTTTTTTTTTTTTCACAGCAAAATCAGATTTTCATCAGATATTCTGCTTAGTTCGTCACTACCTAGTTGGATCGCTATAACAGTTACTTATATTAAAAAAAAAAAAAAAAAAATTGGAGGGTCTTAGAATGAGGGTGCCATTTCAGTCATATACACAGCAGTGACAGACTCTCCCTGTTCTGGTATGCTAGATCAGAAGGTAGGTAGGGACCTGTACATTGTGCGGTTAGGGGAAAGATGCTATGAAAGGCTAGTTTTGAGCAAGTGGAACCTTGTCGTGTAACAGCTGTTTGAAGTATTCCTGGGGGGATTTAAATCAACTAGGATTTCATGTATCTCATTCTGTACTAAACATTCGTTTTCCAGATGCTAACAGGAAAACTTTTTACACTGACTGTTAATAACAATAGGTGTGTCTGAGCAAGGTGAAGATGCTGCTAAATGTTTAAGATATGTGGTATGTATCACAAGATAATTATTTAAGTAGTTTAGAAAAGTGAATTATCAAATAGTTGTCTGTGTATATGTATGTATGTGGATGGTAAAACAAAAAATGCTCATGTCTGCTACCACATTACTATCTACCATGACTTAATCCAGAAACGTACCTGCATGTGAGACTTTAGAACTGGTACACTTCTCTACCTGGTTTATTGTGTTTACTAATGTATATTTTTCTAAATATACAGATATTTCAATCTAAAAAATTCTATATTTATCTGTAATTTCTATGTTTTAAACAGTGCATGAGGTGCTGTAAAATTCTGTACATATAGAGACATATAGAAGAAACACTGTAGTTGCCCTGTGTATGAAAAGTTATACATAAAAATACAGAGACCCATAAGTTATTTCCTTAAATGCACCAAAAATTCCTGTAAGTATATACCAACCTGAACTTTAATGTACATACTTCGGTGCATGTATACCCAAGTGATTACCTTGCTGTCTCTAAATGTTACACTGGCAGGCCTAATTTATGTTCTACATCATGTGACAAGATGCAGGCAAGTAAAGTTTAGCGTGAGAGTATGTCATCTTGCATAGACTTATAAAGGGCTTCAAAAATGATCTGCAAATATAAAATGAAGGTAAAACTGGAGCAGAATCACATACTGACACAGGCAAGGGAAATAAATTTACACCCGATGTAGTAGTCTTAATTTGTGCAGTGTTCTCAGATCAGTGCGGCTCTGTGTACTTGGTCATACAAAAGCTTTCTGGAGCAGGACAGCAGATCAGCTCTTCACTTTTGAATTTGTGTTTATATAAACTGTCACATCTTCGGTAGGCTCAAAATGCAATATTTTTTTTTCCTGATCTACCTGTTCTAACTCATTGCGTCTTCTAAAATCACACCTAAATGGTTTGCTGTACGAATTGGCTGCAGCTCAGCGCTCAGGAAGTCGTGTGGTTTGTTTGTTCTTCAAGGGTGATTCAGGTAACAAATAGGAAACTTTTTTTCTCGTTTGAACACAGAAAATTCCTAGCTAGGGACCCTTTGGAGCCAACTTTGCCTCTGCTGTGCTTAAGTAAGGACCAGTGGAGAATGACCAAGTAGAGCACAACTCCAGAAATGAAGAGATCTGGGTTATTACTGTTTTTACACAAGCTATTACTGTGAACATGAACAAATTCAAACTTCTTTTACCTATTCCTTGGTTTTCTGTCCAGTCTTCATCTATCTTCTTCATTCAGATTGAACCCTGAGGCAGATGCCATTTCTCAAAGCATCTATAGTGCCTACTGCAATAGCTTCCCAGTCACTCTTTGTGCCTGTAGGTTCAGCTCTAAGACCAATTACAGGTGGAAGTCTGTTGCATCATGCAAACGTATATGGATTATTTACTTCATGCAGGGTTCCTTGCCTCACCCAAGTTCTGAAGAGTTAAAGCACTGTGTTTTTATTGCCAAACTTAATGCTACTACTTCTGCAAAAGTGTTGAGAGATCAATTCATCCATGTTTAGGTAGTGGTCAGTTGGCACGAAGACTTCTAGTCTGCTAGACCTCTTGCCTTAAATATCCCTCTAGCTGTCAGACCCTACAGAAAACCTCTCTTGGGCCATTACTAGGATTTCTTTAGTTAAAGGTACTTTCATTTGCTTTATCTGGTCGACTGTCATTATCGAAGATG
>VXAL01005430.1:3277-41583 GCA_013399475.1 Chauna torquata | reverse complement strand
TCTGGCCAGCGGCGGGGCCCTTTTGGAGCTGGCTGGAGCTGGCTCTTAGCTGACATGGGGCAGCTTCTGGAATCTTCTCACAGAAGCCACCCCTGTGGCCCCCTGCTACCAAACCCTTACCACATAAACCCAATACAAATAGACACTGGAGACCAAAGCAATTCTACACCGAGGAAAGCTGTGACAAGTGCTCTGCTGGACATCTGGAAGAGGCTGATCCAGCCCTTTCCTGTCTGCTTCCCAGACTGTAGAATAAAGCGGGATGGGCACTGGGTACAAGCAAACCCCACACTGACTATCCCTGCCAGTGACAAAAAGGTAGCTTGCAGGAAAAGGGATCTCCTCCCCACCATTCTCTCCTCCTCCTCCTCAAGTATCTCCCCAGTGTTCCACTCCAAGCCTGCAGACTGGACGACTGACTCAGGCCTTGAACGAAACAAGAACCTCCACTCCCACAATCCGTATGAGATGCTGACTTCAGCAAAAACACAATTTGAAAGAAATGAGAGAGGTGACTCTGCCTTGGGGCAGGGAGATGGACTAAACGATCCCTGTGGTGCCCTTCAACTCTAACTCAAAGGCTGTAATTCCTCATAGAAGTAGCAGGCATAAAACAGCTTTTGATTTTTGATCCAGCTACAGTTATGCCTGGACATTAGCAGCAGACATTATGTCTAGAGCCAGGTGATAATGCAACACTCAATTAACTGGGCCCTGCTGTTAATAGCATCTGACAAGTATTACCACATCAGCGGGTCTCTGTTTTCTATTTCTTTTCTGTGTCTGCAAATGAGTTAAGCTCTCCTACCTGGGTACTATCCGTATATGGATGCACACTGACATTTTGCTGCACAGTGCCACATTTCACTAATACCACACTGGACTTCCCTTTGTTACCTTAATGTCAGGAAACTCGTTATATGTGAGAGAGAGAGAGAAGAGAAAAAGCCGGGAAAGAATCTATCTTAGATTTTGCAGGTGACTTTAATTAACACCGTGGTGCCAACTAGATTGTGAGGATGGCATTTGTTTGACATTTGTGTTTAATCTCTTTTTTCAGTAGCAGCAAAACAACCCTCTAATTGCGGTGTCTCTATGTTAAATTCATTTTTGCTGAATATAGTTTGCACCTCAACAATATATGCTGTTACAGAGAAGACAACACCTAATTTGTAATTCTCAGCATTTAGGCAGGAAGAACTCTAGCATGCAACAAGAACAGAAATTAGCCTGTCAAACAGGAAATGCCCACATTCAGCAGAAAGTACAGTAGAGCAATCTTAGGGGAAAGTGTATTTTACAAGTAAAATCTGTCAGAGAGCAAGGACTGATTTTAATTCACAGCCAGGAATGCCTAGCATAGTACACAAATCCCAGAAAAAGGAAGAGAACAAATTATACTCACTAAGCTCACCAACTGCTCATCAGAAAGAGCCACAAACATTTTAGACTGAGGGAGCTTCTAAAAGGTAAAAAAAAAAAACAAAACAAGAGGCTCTTCTCTTCATTCACAACATACCAGAGAGAGCACTGATGAGGAGGTGAGCAGCTGAGACCAGTTCTTCATCCTGAAGTTGATAGTTCTGCAGCAATAGCTCATTCTGTAAACTGCACCCTAATAGCTGCAAGAAGTCAACCAAGTTTCGTTGTTGTGCAGGTTTTAACTCCTTCAGATCTGGCTTGTCTCCTGTGCAGATATCACCTAACTGGAAGCAAAAGAAAAAGTAAAACTTCTTGAAAAGAGAAAAGTTTGAGTAAAAGCTAATTAAGTAAAAGCTAAGTAAAAGTTCACTCTATTCGGAAATTACTTTTAGGAAGCAAGTAAAAGTTTCTTTATCTTACCACATCCTCCAGGGCAGTTACCATTTCTTCATGGAGCAAGAGTTCACACAGGCTTTTATATAAAGCTCCTTGCTTTTCTTCTGGGAGTTTCACAAAGGGCTGGAACTGAGCCTTCAACCATGACAGATCTTTCCCAAGAAAGCAGTAAAAAAAGTAAACCTAAGTACTGCTACACAAACGCCAGTAAAAACATTTAACATTTTTGCTATGCATTTCCTAAGCTAGTGTATCACCACATCTTGACATCCTGATTTCCATCAGTGCAAGTCATAATGAAAAGCTGGAACACATCTGAATATATTTCCCTAATGAGCCTATGAAACATCAACAAAAATTCTGAGAAAAAAAGTACCGCTGCTAAGGATCAATATTTAGTGTTCAATATTTTTGATATTTTAGAGTCAGTATTTCAATGTTAACTTAATTAACCATATACTAAGTGTCTTGCTTGAATGTTCATCTCCAGAGGGTGTTCATTTATAAGGCAGAATGAAGCATTCTGCTCATAACCTGACTTTTTAACTTGTGGGTTAATATGAATTACCAAGTCAATGGTATGAGTCCACACACAAAATCAGAAGTTTCTGCGGCAATGCTAAATTGTTAGGGTCCTCGTATTTCATCAGGTGGATCAAAGAATTACACTCCTTCAGCCCTGGCCTAAAAAGGCCTATTACAGTTCAGGACACAAATATTTTCTCAATTAAAAAGTTGAATTCGTTACAGTACATACAACAGAAGCACAGGAGAGTTCATTTCTTTTTCCGCAATTCAACCATGACACTACAACAAAATACTTGATGACATCAAACTACCACTTAGGTAGAAGAAAGTAAGTTTTAAAGTCAACAACGTCAACTGGAAGGTTGGAATGTGTTTTTCCACATTCCAGAAAATAGGGGCATACAAGCATTCTTAACTCTGTTTAAAAGAAGCTTCCCTTTGTGTCACTCCAGTCAAGAAACATACTCTCTACTTTAAAGATGCCTTTTGTATCTAAAAATTACTTTATTAAAAAAAAAAAAAGCTCCCCCAAAGGCAGATTTTTCTTTTATCTGATGCAACTGTATGACTGTCTAACCAAATAACAGAATATGAAACCTAGTTTAACTTGCTTTAGTAGAAACAATTTTTTTAATTTTTTTTTCTAAGTGTTTTCTCAGATTAATTAATTAAAGGAAACCACCAAGTCTTTTAAGCAAAAAAGGCACAAAGACATGTCAAGCTAAAACAAAAACTGAAACAGTGGCATACTTTTCTTTCACAAAAAAAGTTGTGTTTTTTAAATCCACACACAGAGATAGTTATTCCTTTCAGATAAGCCTACATTAGATAATTAGAGAATTTATTTCAGGACAACCGTTATCTATTTTGGTCACAGTTAGTCTGTTGAACAGCCACGAAAAAATGGTGAAATTTAGAGATAACAAAAGTGATGCTCATCTCTAGAAACAGCTGTAAGAACTATACCCAGAACTGATGAAAAGTGTGTTCCGAGGCCTTGATTTGTTTTCCCCTTTTTCATTCCTAGTGTGACAATCCTACCCCTCCTGCATCCCTAAAAAAGCAAGTTATGCCTGGCCCATTATACCAATTTGCAAACTTCCACTTAAATCATATTTTAATTTCATCAGCCTTAGTTTTTACCAAACATATCTATCAAGCTTCACAGAAAATAATGAAGGTAAGTCAAGGAGGAGTGCGGGATGCCTCTGTAATTTTTGAGAGTTAAAATAAGCTTTAACTGAGGAGTTTTACTGAGAATATTTTCCAAATCATGAAAAAATATTTTCAGTGACCCTTCCTGTTTGAAAGCATACATCATCTCTAATTTTATAGAGCTTATCCAGAATATAACAGAACTGACATAAAAACCCAGTATTTTAAGATCATATTTATGGCAAAGGGATTCAGTATGTTCCTAGGGAACAGTCCACTGCATGTATCCATCGCAGAAGTAAATCTTTCTATTCTTTCAGTGCATTCTCCCAGGAGTTCCTGATAAGGGCTACGAAAATGAACTAACAATTTCTTATGTACTTTCATACCAGATTATTTCCTTCTATCTTATTGCTTAACTCCCTGTAATGTAATCATGTAAAGCATTTCTAGTAATACCTTGTTTCAATACACTTAAAGAAGCAGCACTGGGAATGAAGTTTTTAGCCCCAGAGTACACCTCATTATCAACAGCATCTGGCTGATACAGAAACAAAGCATCTCTGAACACTGCTGAGTGGGGATAAGTTGAGCCTTCCGCACTTTCTCTTTCAAAACCTCCTTGCTGTTCATCTAGCAGACAGAATTCTGTAATTAGAAATACAATTAAAAAAATAATAATCATGAAATATACAAGCAATTACTGAATGAGATGCTACCCTGTAGTGTCTAGTGTTCTTACATGCAATTTCTCCATACCTCATCTCTTCTGTATGGAAGTAGTACCAATGGTTGCTATCTGTGTGCTACTACTGCAGCCTTCATGTTTGATGCTGTGTGTACCAACAACAGTCCTGTGCTGCAGCTACCAGCTACAAAATGTGACACCGGCTTCTGTGAATTAAAGTAACAGAGCCAGCAAGTAACATGAAAACTTCTCACAGGTACTGTAAACCTGAGTGCTGCATACAAGAGATGCAGACATCATTTTTTTTCATTTTCTACCAATTAAGAGATGCGCTGTAACACGAACAACACAATCCACTCATAATGGAGACACATGAAAGTGCTTTCTGAGATTCATATAAACTCTGAGTGTCCCTCACAGAGCTTCTTCTGGACATGGCATTGACAGACACCTTTTTCTGAGTTAAGCCACAGGTCCATCCTCAAGTTCTCCAGACAAGTGAAAAACAGTGGGCTTTTCAGAGTCTCTAAAGGACTTCACCCAGCCACGTTCACTAACCCTTTGATACACTGCCTTTTTTGCAAGAGCTTCATGGAGAAAATAACATACCTGGCTGGATTACCCTTTCTGGCTCATCTTCATAACATTCTATTGGAACACAGGCACTGCTCTACCTTACCCAAACAGGGCTGCCAATGTCTGGCCACTGAACTGTTCCCCCTTCCCCCAGCTTCATGAAGCTATGGGACTCCCGTAAGGTATACAGGGAGCCTTTTTAAGAGTTATACTGAGAAATCTGTAATATCAACTACTGTGCTCATGTGTCCAATTTTCTGCATCTTTGGGGCACAACATAATCAAAGCCCTATGCATTATTTTGATCATCTTTTAGCAGCTCAAATGCAAGACTTGAAACTGCATCCCTGGCACTCTGCAGTAGGTCTAAGGAGATGAACACAGGAAGGCTAGCAAGAGAAAGTCAATTTTAAAGCAATACCTGACAGCGAAGGGAAAAAATGTAACTAATCAAGCACAGTGCTCACATGTACCAGGCACAAAACCTAAATATAACCTTCCTGCAGTTGTAACAGTCTGTCTCACCAAATTAAGAACATTCAAAGCAGATGAGAAAGCACAGAGAGCACTCCATCAGCAAAAAGCTTTTTCAAAGGGAGAGCAGACAAAGTCTCTGCCACAGATAAAGAAAGAGACCTTTATGCCTGCATAACCTTTCACAGAGAAGAGCAAGCTACAGAGGAGCAGAAAGCGATTAACCCAAATTAAAGAACTTCCCAAAGCAACAAGACCCAGGACAGCAGCAAAGGCACCATTAGGCCAACATGCTCGTGTAACCTCCATTGATAATGACAAGGTTTTCACCCTAAAGGAGGAAGATAGAGCTAATAAACTATTTGCCCTCCGAAGACAGAATGATGATAATAAGGGAAATCAATACACAGCATCAGGAGAAAATATACAGACCCTGCTGTTAAATCCTGTAATAGGACTTGATTCAGAGGAAAATGCAGGACTCTGAAAGTTTTGTATTAATAGGACTGTTAATTAACCTTATAACTCACTAATTTTATCAGACTCTTAGAGAGAAAAGAAAAGAAGTGAATGAAAGAATATACATAATTCTATTACATACACCAGTGACAAACCTCCACTAGCACAGTTAGGTCTTGCCAGTTACTCAGAAACATTCAAAAAAAGGGAAGAAATACAGAGATGATCAATAAAAACAATCAGAAACAATCAGAGGCAAAGAGACTCCTTTGTATTGAGATGCTGTAAAGATTAGGTCTGTTTAACTTACAGACATTTAAGAGGAAGAATGTCACACGCATATAGCAATGAACAGAACAAAGCAGGTCAGTCAGGTGCTGCTATACATCCTGACTGGAAGGATGTACATAGAACATCCTTAAGAAGGATGAACAAGGGGACTTGCAGTGAAATGAAGAGAGATAAAACTGCAAAGCCTTTAATGGGAACAGCTTTTACATGTAGTGGGAAATTAGCCTGTAGAAACTGAATACACGCAGAATCATTACAGGAAAACACTGTGTGGTAAAGAAATTGGAAAAGGATCAGACTTTTTTTTTTTCCCTCCTTTTTATGTCCAAGAATGTCCAGTCACATTAGCCAGGACATTTTTAAGAAGGTTTACATACCATTCTTCCTTACCGAATAACTCCAGCACTGACTGTCAGTAGCAAAGAAAAGGGAACATGAAAACTTACATTTACCTTAGTCCATGACTACCTGTGAAGACAATCCTATTATATTACACCTGCTATCGGCCACTTTCAGTCTCTTGAGAAAAGACTACATTAGTCTCCAGCTTTAACTTCGAAGGCCATTTTTACATCCGTAAACAGACACTGACCACTACTCAGAGATTAAGAAGTTGAAGGCTATGCTCCATCATACTTACTCTTGCTGGAAAATCCCTAATTTTGATGTTATTTCCTCCACTTAACCTTCTCAATGACACTGAGGTAAGGGAAGATAGTACAAATTGAAAAAAGAGGCAAGACATACATTGTTTGAGACAAAACATAAAACTAGTTGTGTTTTTTCTGAAGCTTAAAAGATATGACACTAAATACGAAAAGAAGTAGAAAAAGAAACAGAAGTGAAAAAAGGGCAAAGAAATACAGATCATTAACAACACCCATGTATTAATTAACAGCTAGCAAGACACAGGAATTTCCATCTAGACATCACGTAAGAAGGCTATCAGCTATACACCTATGCAGTCAGATAGCTTTAACTGCACCTGATTTCTCTGAATTACAGTTCTGTTATGACCATGACGTCAATGACACTTAGTGTATCTCTGTGTTCACTACATGTCAGAGCAATTCCACATTTTAGAAAAAAGATTTTTTTACAGGTTATCTGGTATTTACATATATTCCTGAACCGGCATGCTTCCTAAATATCAGAAGTCAGCTGAAGGAGAATGATGGAGATTGTTTTCTGCATTTGTTACCCAAATGAAGTGCACCCTGGGTTCAAATCTCAACTACACTTCAACTGTATCTCATGTTTCTTTCTATGTCACTCCTTTCCAATTTCCAGCCCCACACAGCCCATCTGATTTCCTTCCTTCTTGCATAACATCCCCTGAAACCTCCTTTAAGTCCGGGAGTTTAACTGAGGACAGGCAAGAAAGAAAAACCAAGCTGATAATGCAGAGCAGAGTTACTACCTTTTTTCCTCCTGAACCCAATTTCAATATATTTTTAAAATTCATACCTGAAAGTATTTGACCTGAAATAAGCAAAGCACAACCAGAAAACATGGCAAGGACATTTCTGCAATCATTCAAAGAACAATCTATATATGAAAGTGTAAACTAGACCAAAAAGTTTAAATTCTAGTCTTACACTCCATGAACAATTCTTTTCTTAGCATGACTGCCTAAACACTCCTGGTTGACTGTACATTTAGATCCAGTTCACTGTTCCAGCCAATATTTAAAGTGAAGAGAACAGCACAGGCTGAGGGCCAGCTAGCTAGAAGCAAAATTGCAGAAAAAGACCTGGACAACAAATTCTAGAGGATCATCCGTGTGCCCTTGCAGCTCTTGATGTTCGTTGCATACTGGGCTGTACTAGCAAGAGTGTAGCTAGGAGACTGATGAAAGTGATTCTTCATTTTGGTATTTGGGAGACTTCATTTGGAGTGCTGTGTCCAGCACAAGAAGGACATTTGCATACTGGAGCAAGTCTAGCAAAGAGCCATCATGACTGCTGGGGGCTGGAGAATATCGTGTATGAGAAGAGGTTGGGAGACTTGGTTTGTTCAGCCTCCAGGCTGAACAAAATACAGCTAAGGGAGGACCTCATTGCTACCTAGAGCAGACAGAGCCAGACTATTCTGTATGATGACAGGACGAAGAGGCAAGAGACACAAGTTAAAGAAAGGACAATTCTCATCAGATATTAAGGAAGGAAAACCTATGTTCATCATGATAGTGGTTGAACGTGAGAACAGGCTGCCCAGAGGGGTTATGGAATCTCCATCTCTGGAAATATTCCAAACTTTAATAGACAAGGATAAAAACAATCTGATCTATTGCTGAACTTGGATCAAACTTTAAAAGTTGGCCCTGCCTTGGGCTAGATGACCTCCTGTGGTTCCCTGAAACCTAAATTATTTCATGAGCTTATAATTTATGCAAACAAATGAAAAAGCATTACTAAATCAGAAGAGTTATGTCTCACAACACAAATACCTGTCAAGGTAATGGAGACTATACAACATCATCACCTTCGTTCACAGGGCAAGGCAAAAACAATTGCCCAACAGTTCTTTTCCACAGTTGAATGGTGTGTCACAGAAAACAAGCTTTATACTTACCAAACTGGCCATTGCACTTTATAAACAGTTCAATTACACCATAGGCAATAGTGGTTGCAGGAGGAATCTCAAGGGTCACACTAGAATCCTTCACCATACTTCCACTGTCACTCACTGAAACCTAGAAGACATTTATTCACTGTTTCTTTGATTCAGCTGTTGTGTAGCTTAAACAAAAAATTGAGTAAGGGGAAAAAAAAATACAGAGAAAGCACATGCTTTACTCTCCATGAAAAAAGAACAAAATGAGCAGCGAGGTAGAAGCACCACAGTGCCAAGAGCAGGTCTCAAACTCTCAGCTACCCTGTTCAAGTACAAAGTTAAGTTCCAGGTGCAGCTTTTGCCACGTGAATCAAAAACTCTATGCCGCTATGAAACTGGCGCCGACTTCAGTATCCTGCCCTACCCTCTTCTGTCCTGATACCCCTTTTGCCCAACTGGAGACTGGTACGTGGAAGACGGCACTTGCACAGAGGGTTGTTGAACGTCATGTGTCTGCCACTGGAAACTCCCTGTACGCAGAAGTGATTAATCTGCAGCTTTGAAAAAATTACAAAGAATGAGCATATCTTTTGACTTTGGCAATTTCTTCTCAATTCACTGGCAATTTTTCATGTCCTCACTATGTAGTTAATCTCTACTCCCATGATAGAAAACAAGTAGCTTCTCAATAAATATTAAAACTCACTAGACACTGCAAACACTTTTGATAAATGATTACTTGGCTTTTCAAACGAATTTGCTTCAGCAAATGCCTTCTGCTCTTCAACTTTCACTGAATTGTTGGTTTATGTTCTGCTGTAGGCAGTAATCTACAGAAAAACTGAATTATAATGTTATAGTACTGAAGGAAATTACATTCCAGACTCACACTAAAAGATGACATCTTTTGCCACTGAGACAACAGGAACGACAATTTTGCATTTCTGACAACTAAGTAATGCACTGATTTCTTGCAACTGACAGAGTTAACATGTTAAGGAAAAACAAAACATACTCTGAAATCTATTTGGCAGAGAGAAATCATAGTTTCTTCTCAGACAATCTGTAGGTTTAACTAGACAAATGTTCTACTCCTTACAGATTTTTTAGTAACTTTTACCTTTACTATTTTTGTATTGCATCCCAGCAGACCGCTGATTTTTTCTTCTGTCTGGATATGTTCAGATATCGTACACTTTTGAGTTGTTACTATCTTTTCTCTCACGATGCACAGTACTTCACGTTTTCTTTCTATTACTTGTTGCAGTAAACTACTGTTTAGATTTATTGCTCTGAAACAAGAAGACACCATTAACAACAAATCAGAACAGAGAAAGCACATGTTCTTAATTGTTTGAAGAAGCTTTTATGTAAAAATAACAATGGTTTCTGTATGGGCAGTCTCCTCAAAATAATTATGTCCTCTTTTGTTATTTGGTAACAGTAAGACAGTAAATATCTGTATTATGCAGTAAGTCCCCAAATACCTATTGAATTCCTGACTCCTTACTCTGAGTAAAAATATCAGTTATCTGGCTATTTTCTAAGCAAAAAAAAACAAAAAAAATAAACCAAACCAAACCAACAAAACCATCAGAGAACTAACGACAACTTAAAGCTTCCAGTGTAATATTAAAACAACCAGCGAAGCTTGCGGATATGGAATGAATCCTCTGCTACTGTGAACTCACACTGACATTCACAGGACTATGGCCAGCGGTGCTGGCTAACCATTCTCTTCAGAGTCTGATGTTAACACAGTCTCAGTAAGTCGATGGGTCATAACCTGCAACTCTTACTGAAAAAAATCATCCAAAAAACCTTACTAGGGAGCCCAAACATAAGACCTGCGCTCATAGTTCGTATTACGAACTTCCTGCAGCCTAGCGTATACTGCATACATTACGCAAGCACACACACAATGAAAATACATGTAACAGCATAACACATAATAAGTTTGTATTATCCACACTGCTTAGAAGGAGCGAATTGAAGTTGCAGTAAAGCTATTGGAAGTTAGAAAATTCTTGCTCCAGATTCTGAGTCACCAGTTCTTCCTTGACGGATGAACATTGAGAGTGACAGCTTGACGCCAACCCTCCCAGTTTGCTATAGACCTGTTCTAGTGTTCGCTTAAACCATAAACTGGCTGAGGGGGATCAGCACTGCCACATACTTCAGAGGCAGAAGAGAAAAGATTTCATAGATATGGGGACTGAAGAAGGTTCCTAAAAAACCACCCACTATGAACTCTTGTGTTACTTAACTGTATAACCTCACAATTTAAAATTAATGACCAGGACTGTCAGTCAAAAGAAAAAATAACTGTGGGAGGGACAAAATCATCCCTACTCCAGAACATAATTCAGCATGTGTTTAAATGCTGCTTGAGTTGTTTCTCTAATTAAGTGCTTCTTAGAACGAGCAGAAGAAAGTGATGTCCCAGAAACTACAAGAGAAAATTATTTTCTGAGGAAAGATGACAAAATTTACTACCCTATCTTCTGTGGTGCTAACAGCCTTTATGGTAACAGTTACAGCAACTTAACTGTATTTGATTGATTAAAATATGTCAATTACATTATACTTTTGCAAAATACCCACTAGAGAGGTCCTCACGTGGGAAGTCGCATTTTCTAAGAACGCATAACTCTAGCAAGACAGCTGGAAGATTAAAAGATTGCTATCCCTGGCTGAAGTCTTTTCTTCTCTTTTTTACTGTAAATGGCCATTCATGGGGCTAAATGGCAATTCTCCAAAAATATGACAGAAAGCCATGTTCTGACTCCACTTTACTTAAATGAAGATATCTCCGCTTTTAATTAAAAAGGTTTAGATTTATTAGATTCTGAAGTTTTGGATTTATGCAGTCTGTATAAGTCTGAAGTCAGCTTGGCTCTTTATTAAAATAAAGACATCCTGAGGCAATTTTTGATCTCTGGAGAGTTACATGCTTATATGAAAGTTCAATCAGTTGGAATGAACTGTCTGGAAACCTTAAAGTTGATTGTTTAAACAAGGGAAAGAAAATACCTCTGAAGCAATGCAGCAGCCACTAGAAAAGCACCCCCAAACATTCCTGAGATTATTAATAGAACTTTTTTCTTTTCGTGCAAAGCCATGCTTTATGCTTGGAATGCAATGAATCTTTGGATTAAGAAAAATTGAAGAAATGTTAAGCGATCACAAACACTGCTGCTCTTAGAAGTGTCTGCCAGACTGGAGCTATTCATTATAACTGTATCTTGTAGATCAAGCTTATCATATACATCACAATAATTATTTATGATTCTGAAGAGGTGTGCTAAGCATCCTGAAAACATAAATTAAGGCACAGAGAACTTGTATTTTTAACATACGACCTAAGAAGCAACAGGTGAAGAAATATAATTAAGAAGCACAAAAACAATTTGTCAGTTGCTTTCACATAATGTATTTTTTGCCTGCTTTAGAGGGTTACAAACTTGCATTACAACCCCAAAAGTAAGAGCAAAAGAAACAAAACAATCAAAGGCAGAAAAATACAGATTAAGCAGAGGTTTGCAGTTTCTGAATGAGCATTAACATAAGAGGCATATCAAAGCCTGATTTAATCCTATCCAAACAAAAGACCAAAATTCAAAGTTCAGAGACTTTTTCCTCCATTTACTTCTACAGTATTCTGTCCAAGGTGGAACTGGCTCAGATCCCCTCACACTCCTGGCTCTGAAGTTCAGCTGAAGAACTAACTGCAGAGTGGCAAAGTCAGTGCCGCAGAAGACATGGCTAAACTTGCAAAGAGGCACAGTGAACAAGTTTCCGAGCCAGTGCTGGATGGGCAGCCGCAGCATGAGAGGCTACACAGCAACACGAACAGCGTGGGGGCACAGAGCTCCCTGCTTCAGTCCCCAGGGCAGCACTCCTGCAGGCACTCTGTCTCAGAGGTAACTTGGGGTCCTGGCATGGAGCTGCACTGCGTACCAGAGACATGGCCACTGCCTCAGACCCAAGATTCAGGTGACTTCAGCGGGATGCGTTCAGCTGTAAAGCCAGCAGAAATGCCTCTCCCCACTGACTTCAGGGAGTACAGGATGGAGAGTTTAAAAACACACACCCGTACGAACATTTATGCCTTTTATTTAAATGCTCTCCCCTAGACTTCTGGCAATGAACTTTCAATCCTAAAATCTCTTAGGCCGTGGTGTTGTGGGGGGGGCACATCACAGGTATCACAGCACAGCCTGCGGAAGGCAAAACACTCTGCCCTTCTCACAGGAAAGTACAGGACAGTGACTCAAACAGAGACAACACGAGGTAAGTAAACACCTGGCTTATCTAAATTATAGTTGAAAACAGGCATTAAGGGCAAAATGCAACAGGGTTAAAGTTTGACAATCAAAGCAAGGCTTAAAGTATTGCAGGGCAATGGCCACCGAGTCTATGACTGTACTTTTGCAAGGGCTGAACTCACTTTCTACCATAACGCTCTGAATATCAACAACAGCAAGATGGTTAAGTTAAATCCCTGAGAATGCAGGCACATGGAAATGATTTTTTTTATTATTATTATTTTACAGGTCATGTTTCAAAGCTATTATTTCTGCTCTGCAACCATCACTCTTCCCATCTTTCACCATCTATGGTACAGGAGCACTCAGCAATCTTGTGTGACCTGTACTATGTTACTGCACTCCTTCCCGCATGAGAAGCTGAGCTGAAGTACGCAAAAGGAAACACTATAAACTGAGATGTTGGCTTGGTATTATCAATGCACACAGTGTAAGTCTGTATAAATAAAGATCATTTAAAAGACAAGGATTATGAGGTTTCTTTTGATAGTTTGTTCTTCTTAAATAACCTTCCTGAGGTCAATGATTTACTATGCTGGAAGCTCTACAGGTCAAACATGAGCAGAAAAGAATTTGAGTTCTGGTCTCACTCTCTTCACTTCTAATTGGATTTAACATTTCCGCTATCCTATAATGCAAAGGCTTCCATCACTTTTATTCAACTTGCTTCTTACATGAGGAAAGGAGTGGAGAATAAACAGGCACAAAGGCAATTTGCTGCAGATCAGAAGGAGTAAAAAAGGGAGAAAGGCAGAAACAAACGTAAGGCGAGAGAAAACAGACTACACCTGGCAACACAGCAGGCTCTCACAGTTTGAGGCTCGCACTTCTAAAACCCATAGCTGAGACTGAGGGTCTTCCCCTGAGGTACAGATCTCTGACTGGACTATTCACAATGGAGCAGGGCTAGGACTGTTTTTCCATCAAATCCTGTCTAGTCTTCTCAGTAACCTATCCCACAAATCCTCACAGCAGTGTACTGCCCAATTTACTGCAAAAGCCTAAAAGAATGGTTACAGCTGTGAGTACTCTTTGTCCTCACTGTCAGCACTGTTGCCTGCCCGCAGAAATCTTCCCCATTCCAAGCTACCCACACGAGTGAAAACCCTTCTCAGTCCTGCACTGGGCAACACAACTCCAAGCTCAGCACAACTCCTCTCCCAAACGCCTAGATATATGGTTGGCCTCCTCTCAAAGCCTCAGCCAAATGCAACTTCTTCCCTAACATTCACATGGCTGCCTTCAAAACATCTCTCAACTGCTTTTCCAGAAATCCTCCACTCGTTCAGTCTTCTTCACTTATAACGTGCAACAGTCTGATGTCTTCCATCCAAATGCTGCTTGTTGCACAGTGTCAGCCCTTAACCAGCTTTGTTCCTTCTCAAATAAAAACCTCTAGATCAGTGCCATATAGTAAAATCCACCAGCCATCACTCAGGCACTTTACACCAAGCACAGACACACACTTCTTTTGTTAATCTGTTTCAAACATAACCTCTCTGACCTACGTTTTACTGTCATACCAGAACACAGTATCTGCTATAGTCAGCTTATTGATGGCATTTCACAATTTTCCCTACAGAATAATCCGACAATTACTTTATAGAACAACTTCCTCGAGAACACCAAAGACTTCTGAGAGTAGAAGTGACAGATTGTTTCTCTATTTTCTATTCAGCATCCTCCTTATTTTTTAAATCACAGACACACATTTGACTTTATTCAACGCTGTCTCATAATATACTGTGACTTCGTATTACTCATGTAGCACAATTTGGTAGAAAACTGATGAATGTTTGTCTCATCATACTTGTAAATACTCAAGGAGTTATAAAGAATAAATAACAAAAGGTCTGCGCCAGAGCGAGATTTCAAGAATGCCCTGACAGGTCAAGCCAGTGAAAAGGGGGTGAGAGCACAGTTCAGTTAATAGGCTGAATTTTCACTGTACTCAGGCTAGGAATAGGCAACTATTTTTGTCTCAGTATGGACAATAACTGAATCAATGAAAGTACGTTTTGCAATAGTATAAAAATTTCTTTCAGTCATGCCAGATATTATTACAGATAACACTTATCCTACTTTTCTAATATGCTAATCAGAGATAGGAATCATTCATCTGAAATGATGGAAGTATGACAGGCAAACAAACCCTTCTGCAGCTGATGTGGACCGAATGACCGCTATTTGCTGCCACTCTGTCCTACTTCTTTCTCTGTTGTCATTGTCATCTCAGAGCTTCTACTTTAATCACCTAACACAACTTTGTGAAATGGTAAAAACAAACAAATGAATGTGTTAATCCATGAGAACTACAGAGATTATTACCTCCCTACAATCCTTTCCACCAGAGGGGAGAATACTTGAAGGTTGAATTTGGAAGGTCATGTGGTGTAAACCCCCGCTCAACTACAGCAGGCTGCCCAGGACCATGTCCAGGCAGCTTTTGAGCATCTCCAAGGAGGGAAAGTCCTGTGCCAGTGCTCAGTCACCCTCACAGCATTCCCTGATGTTCAGATGGCGCCTCCTATATTTCAGTTTGTGCCCACTACCTCCTGTCCTGTCACTGGGAACCACTGAAAAGAGCCTGGCTCTGTCTTCTTTACACCCTCCCTTCAGGTATTTCTACACACTGATGAGAATCCATGCTCTGCCAAGACTTCTCTTCTCCAAACTGAACAGTCCCAGCTCTCTCAGCCTTTCCTCATAGAAGAGATGCTCCAGTCCCTTCATCATCTTTGTGACCCTTCACTGGACTTTCTCCAGTATCCCCATGTCTCTTTTGGACCAGGCAGCCCAGAACTGGACACAGAACTCCAGGTATGGCCTCACCAGTGCTGAGTAGAGGAGAAGGATCAGCTCCTTCAGCCCGCCAACAATGCTTTGCCTAAGGCAGCCCAGGATACCACTAGCCTTTTTTGCTGCGAGGTCACACTGCTGGCTCATGTTCAACATGGTCTCCACCAGTACACCCAGGTCCTCTCTTGCAAAGCTGCTTTCCCACCAGCTGGCCCCCAGCATGTACTGGTGCATATGGGGTTATTCCTTCCCAGGTGCAGGACTTTGCACTTCTCCTTGAACTTCATATGGTTCCTGCCAGCCCATTTCTCCAACCTGTTCAGGTCCCTCTAGATGGCAGCACAACCTTCTGATATATCAGCCACTCCTCTCAGTTTTGTGTCATCAGCAAATCTGCTAAGGGTACACTCTGCCCCATCATCCAGACCATTAATGAAGATGCTGACCAGTACTGGACCCAGTATTGACCCCTGGCGTACACCACTTGTCACTGGCCTTCAACTAGACCTTGTACCACTGACCACCACCCTCTGGGCCCAGCCATTCAGCCAGTTTTCAATCCACCTCACTGTCTGCTCATCTAGCCCATACTTCATCAGCTTCACTATGAGTATCTTATGGCAGACGCTACTGGTAGTCTTAAAAGAGAAGATAGAATACACTCTAAAATCCATAGCAATCTCACTGAGTTATCATAGAATCACAGAATGGCTTGGGTTGGAAGGGTTCTTAAAGATCATCTAGTTCCAACCCTTCTGCCATGGACAGGGATGCCACCCAATAGATCATTAAAGGCATAGGACTTTGCCCTTTAAATCAGCATGTTTCAGTACTCTGAATTAGCAAGCACAAAGTAATAAAAAAGCAAGAGTAATGTATCATAAAATATGTCAAGTTCATATACCTAAAGGAACCATTTACTTTTATATTGCATATGATGTTAATAAGTGTGTCCTGTATTCAAAATGTCATTGCTTTTGCAAATCGGGAGGGATCTCCTCCCATATCTTTCAGCTGTCATCCCTTTTTTGAACAGGAGAGCCAATGCAGCATCTGGAATCTAATTAAAGATCAGTAGGATTTTCCTTTATGAGGTTCACCTGAGAAATGACAGGAAACCGATTTGCTGCTACTCAGCACTTCCAGATTTCTGAACCTTGAAGACTCACATGACTTAGTATAGAAGCTCTATCAGCTTTGACATTTTTGTGTGTTTTCTGCTATGTGTCTGTAACTTTGACTTAAACAGCCTAATACACAAACAGCATTTTCAAATGTAATTCAATTAAGCTATAGAAATAATTAACAAAACAATAATTGCTCTAACAAGCACAAGCAATGTATGTCATTAGACGAAATCAAGAACGCTTAGCTGACCCTCATCTCAAAAGGACTGGTAAACATCCTTATAGTACCATAACACTTTGCATGCAAAATCACTAACTTCCAGGCACCAACATTCCTAAATACTGAATTCCTGAATTCCACAGAGGAGGGAGATGAAAGTTAGAACCTATGGAAAATATGTTCATAAATCATAGAATAGGCTCATAAATCACAGAATATTTATGAATTAGTAAATAGAATTTTATTTGTGAGGAACTGCAACAACTTCCAGTGAGCCTGAGCATTATGCTGAAGAAAAAAACAAAATAAAACTGCTGTCCTCATCACTTTCAGTGACCCAGCAGAAGCCAGACTCACTGGATACCAGTTACACACTTTGCATCATAAGCTTTAAACAAGCTATGAGCATCTTTTCTATGAACTAACAACTAGCTCCTTGTATAAAGGTGCACACACATTAAACTGGACTACTTCACTACCACACCTACTAAGCAACCCAGTGGGATTATGTATGTGCATATCTTTTTCATCAGAAGTCAGTATCTCAACATGTTTCTAAGTCTAGCATGTAAGCAATTCAGTGAACTCTTTCAGGTCCTTACACCATAAACATGTATTTTAACAAAAAACTTATTTACAGTTATATTCAGATCTCTACAGAGCTACTCATCTGCTTTTGAGCACAGAAAATATTTGTAAGTAAGTATTTAGTTCCATTCAGGATTATAAACCCAAAATATGCTGAAGTAAATCTGATTTGCTACAAGATTATTTATTTGAACAGAGTATTTGAAACTAAGTAAAAGTTTATTGTTCTAAGTAGAAGTTACTCTAGTATGTTTTTCTACAGCACTCTATCTAGCCTTATAAACAAGATTCTAAATCTTGACTGATGTTATTTAGCTGACACTAGATGCATACTACTTTTGCAGGCTTGGTACACACATTCATCCCAGAATTTTGTGTTTTTAATAAGGCATTTAGCACAAAGATAGTGAGGTGCCTTTTTAAAACAAGTTTAGTGACTTGTGAATGCTAATGATAAAAAAAAGAACATCAGGCACTTGTTCCTGTTAAAATGGAAAATTGATTGTTTCTAGAACATCAGTGCTACTACAGGAAATTTACACTGCTTCCAACAACTTTTACACTAGCATCAAAAAGCTATTATCTTCACCTTCAGACCATCAAAGGCTATTAAAATGTATTACACCACCTCCTACAGACCTAGGGTACAATGCTGTCACAAATGAACCACCCTCAACTCCTACAAGTCAGGAACTCCAACACAGAACAGACCCCTGGCTTGCCAGCTGCTTCCCAAGTAGGCTTCTGTCCATGACTTATTGCAAGATTAAGTCCATCAGATTTCAGAGTAGTACATTTTGCATATCTTGCAGAGTTAAAATTATAGTTTGGAATATTTTGTTTTTTTCCTCTGGTATTACCATGTATAGCAGTGATCAATAGTTCCATAAACTATATTTTGTTCAACTGCTAGAACATGCATTGACCACACTTACTCAACTTTTCCATTCTTTCCTCTTAACTTCACATAATCCCATTCTCTAGCACCATGGCTTATAAAAAATATTAAAAAGAAATCTAAAGCTTCCTTTCAAGAATATTGGTAGTTCTGAATTCAGTTTCCATAGCATTTGTCCCAGAAACATACTGGAGCCAAACCACTTTTTTACAGACTGCTACTTCAGTACTGTCCCTCAAAGCAGGGGGGGCAAGCAATTTGACCCTTGTTTCATGTGGTAATTCACACGAATACGTAACATGAAACTGCACAAAGATGTTTTTAAAATGAAAGGGAAAGATGTGACCATCAAGCTTTCAAAATCCTGAAATTTTCATTTTGATGCATGGAATTTTTCACTTACAAACGAGAGTTTACAGTGAAAATAATTCTTGAACTATGGTAATACTATAGAATCAATCAGTGATTGCAGCTGGCACAAGTCTTTAACCTAATCTTTTTCAGCTCAGTCATCTCTCTTGGCCATTGCAATGCCCACATTTAAAACATACCTGCCCTTGACGTCTTTCATAAGCTGCTGCAAGTCAATCTCCTGCTTCCTCAGGTTTCCAAAGGAGGACTGGCTTTCCACATAGCCCTTCCCTCTGGCTCCCAGGCTGATCTTTCCAAATGAAGTTTCAATACTTCCTTGAACAAAATCTTCAAATTTCCCCATATATTTTGCAAAGTCGGACTCCACAATTACTAGGAAAACAATAGAAGTAATTTCTACCCATGAAGACAAGTGCTGAAACAGTCCTGAAGCCCTTAGAAAAACAGAAACTTGCAGAAAACACAAAGAGCGTTAATGAAGGCAAGAACAGTACCAAGCAGGTAAAAAGAGAAGTTCACAACCCTGCAACTTCTGCTTCCTCCATATTTACATCACCTTTGCTCAGCTATGTCCTATATTTTACCATTTTAGGAAAACATCTGGTGAGCGAAATGCTGAGCTCAAATGCTACAGAAAACTTAAAAAGCATAACAGAAATTTCCTTCAGCAACAAGGGAAAACTATGAAGTAGATCTGCTTCTATAACAGGCTTAATATTTTGCCATTATCTTGACATATCTCATTATAAGCCTGTCCCAAAACTCACTGAAAACCAATGGAAACATCTAATTGGCTTAAATTAAACTCTGAATCTCATATGTCTATAAACCAGAGAACAGACTCAGGATGAGCTAATTTCTGAGCTAGCTACAATTAAGATCTATGCATAAGGACTTATCTGTTTATCTACATTCAGAATTATGACATGCCCAGAAACACAAGATTCCAGATCATTACTCCTATTACCCAGTTAGGACTGGTGCAGCTGCATGGAGAAATAAGGACAAGGATCAATTATTTTTTAACTGTCTGTGCAGGAAGAAAGGAAACCATGATAACACTTGCAAGCATTCTCTGGGCTACTATCACCAGTAGAACAGTTTGTTCAGTGCTTTTTTTCACCTGGAGCACAGTACAGTTTCATGCCAGCATCACATACTGAAAACTCCCAAAAATATTCCAGGGAAGCTCCTGAGGCTGCAGACAGCAGCGTTATTAAACAGTAGCACTGTATGGCTTGACAACCTTCAGCACTCAGTTGCAGCAGTCCATTTAGATGCTTTTTGGAAACAGTTATTAGTACCATTTTTAGCTAAATGAATAGTCAAGTGAGAAAAAGATCCAGTCATCTTATTCTTAAGGACGGAGAATACTTAAGAGCATTCCTCTAAAGTGCGCCCTCTAGTTACATGACTGAGAATAACAACAAAAAAGATTAGGCTTTGCACTCTTTTTATGTGCAGTAACAGTGCTTCCTGAGTATGGCTTTACCTGGTTTTATAGGTTTGTCTTCAGTAAGCACATCACTCAAGGAGACCGTCAAGAAATGATACTTGGGCTTCTGCCAGCACCGGAATTTCTTCCTCTTTGTAACTAAGCTCAGAAGCTGCAGCCTGTCAGAGGCGTTCAAGTGGGAGACAGGGATCAAGTCACCTCCACTGTCTGTTTCTCTCACAAAATTCTTTGTTGCTTTTGCAAACATCTTGGAGAATCATTTAGAGCCTGAAAGAATAAATCTATTTTTCAAACTACAGTTGGCAAGTACAAATATTTACATTTTCACTTTAAGAAGTTCTTCACATTATTTATTCAGGAACAGCTATTGTTTTCACCCCATCTTCTCCACTCTGAGCTGTGAATCATGACACTTCCAGCAACTTCCCCCAAAGTAAAAAGGTTTTCACAGTAACAGATGAAACAATTTTAGTTAAAATTTTAAGCAAGCAACAGTGAATAAGTAAAGAACAATGCACTGCAAACATGATATGGAAGGCTTAAACATTACAGTAATCATGAAATTCATGAGCACACAGATAATGAAGAAAGAAAAATGTGTGAGAAAAGAAGTATACCAATCTAAAGCTGAAAAATTCCTTCAAAGAACACCCATGCGTAATTAATCTGCTAGGCAGGAAAAACAAAAACAAAAACAAAAAACAAACTTACACAACTTACCTGAAGTTCTAAGAAAAAGCATCTACTAATGAGCACCCTGCGGAGACTTGCTGGGATCACAAGAACACAGGTGCAATGGCAAAGAAGCCCTGCCTCTCCACCGATTCTTTCTTTTATTACCTAACATAAAATTATCTTACTCCATAGAAGGTAATTGGATAGTATTCATAGAGATTATCTTGATTGTTTTAATAGTGCATAAACACATATAGGGATAATAAAAATTACTCTATAAAAAACAACAAATTTTTGTACTGGCAGCTTTGTGACTAAGCTTTCTTTATGAACTCCACCCCTGGAAAGTCCCAACACATTTTTTTTTCCTTCTGAATCTTTTTACCCTCAGTGTTTTCCAATTCTCTGTTTTCCATTAGCATAACTACAGCTAAATAGAACATATGTTGCTTGCAACTATTATTTGTATCTGCTAATGAGCTACTTACTTTATCGTATTCTAGCTTTTAAACTTGTCTTAAATTTAAAAATATTGGCTTATCTTCTTGTGTAAGGTTTCCTTGATCCCAAGCAATGTATTTTGCTGCATCTACAAGAAAGATTTTCAGTACGAAAAGCTGGCTAAACTCACAGAAGAAATGATAAAAATGACCATTCAGAAGTGCTAAACATGCACTTCTAAAAAACTAATTTTCTTTAATAAGAAATCTTTTTTTTTTTGTAAAGGTCAGTATGTTTTTGTAAAGGTCAGTGCATGTGTATACAGAATGTAAGAAATATTGGGCAGTTGTTCAGAACTTGCTCTTCTGTGCTGACAAAGGTAAAATCTAATTATTCGTAAAATGTTTTTTCAAATCCAACGGTCCGCTACATTGAGTTAGGGAGCTGTGATAAATGGAAGAATCAGGGTAAGATTTGTTTCTTTAAATAAACAGAAAAGTTGCCATAAATATCTTTTCATGATCTCATCTTGTTCATCAAATAATCTGCCCGTAGCCCAGTTTCAGGCTAATTTTAAATTCCTTAGTAGCCAAGGAAACTACTCCTTTCTTTTCTGCTTTTACGCCTTGCTATCAATCTGCAAGAGTAAATTCACTCCGATACGCTTTTCCTACCAGCTTTGATATCTTCCTTTTTAATTCTGCCAAACCAAGCGTGGTTCTAACAAAACTTTTCAGAGCAAGAAACTCCAAAAGCATAGTTTTCTTAATGCTGTGTCTGTAACCACTCCGTGATCATCTGGTCAGGATGCCCTCGACCTGGTAGTTGTATTAACTCCCAGTACTCTAACGTCTGTTTAGGAACTATTGAAACAAGAGTCTTGGGTGCATTTTAGAATTGCTGTTAAAGGCACTATACCCAAAGAGATATAATTTGGATAGAATATTATTACTTTGCAGGTACTGCTGCACCAGCAAATCCGCTCATTGCAAAGACATTCCCAATGCAGTGAAGCGTAGGAGACATTAATACTGTCGTCCTGAGGCTAAAGACAGTACCATCCCTCCTGCCCAGTGAGTCTCTGCAGTTTCCATAAGCATTCTGTGGTCTTTCCCAGATGTCCTTTTTGCCCATCATAAACCTGGTAACCGGGAGTGAAGTCAAACCACCATGAATCAGAAAGGAATTTTATAGAATGGTGTCACTGGTCCTTCTCATAAGATTTTGTGAGTGTGTAACAGAAAGACAAATCATAAGAACCATTTTTTGCAATTTCTCTTCTCATAAGCTCCTTAGAATTGGTGGGCCTTTTTCATTTAAGACAATATGCCCATGTGAGTCCATTGTGTAGGAATGGGATCAGAATGAATGAGCAATCACATAAAGGACAGAAGTGTTTGAAGAAGGCGAACAGCAGCTAATGCAGGGAATAATTGCTGTGATGGTCCCCTCCATTACAAATCAGTCATCTGGTTAGTTGTGAAACACAAAATCATACAAAAGAAGTCCCCAGACCCTCCACCCTCAGTTTTTTTCTTTTTTTTTTTTTTTTCCCTGCTGCAGTACAGCTATGTTGCTTATTCACTGAGATTAAAACTGGGGAAATTTAAGGAGGAGAAATTTAAGAATGCAAAAATCATACTCAGTTTACAGCCTAGGAAAAGGTCAGAGAACAAGAAAGTCAATGGAAATATTCCCAGTGCGTACAGCTGGGACTGTGCTGCAAGTCTGCTGCAGCCCCAATTTACAATGAAAGCCTCAGAAGACTTCAGCAAAATGTTAGGAGACTTTGACATTGTTCAAATCCTTTCCCTGCAGATGTTGTTGGGAAACGCCCTTTATTTGTTCTGAACAGCTGCCCAGTATTTCTATACACACATTTTTACGTTCTACACACACATGCACTGACTGTACTGGGTCTGGCCAGGATAGAGCTAGCTTTCCCCACAACAGCCCATACAGCGCTGTGCTCCACACTTGTAGCTACACCAGCACTGATACCAAACCAGTGTTGTGTCTACTGCTGAGCAGCGCTGGCACACCACCCAGACTCCAAACCCCCCAAACCCAGTGAGCTGGGGGTGGGCAGCAGCTGGGAGGGAACACTGACAGAGCAACTGACCTGAACTGACCAAAGGGATATCCCATGCCATGTGGTGCCACACTCAGCAATAAAGCTGGGAAGGCGAAAGGGGGGCTGTTGTTAGGAAGATTTCTGTCCTCCCGAACAACCGCTACGCGTATTGAGGCCCTGCTTCCCAGGACGTGGCTGCACACTGCTTGTTGACGGGAAGTAGATAATTTTTTCTCTTCGCTTCCATGCAGCCTTCACTTGTTTTTTTTTTTTTCCCCTCTTTCGTTTCCCTTTAATTAAATTATCCTTATCTTAACCCACGAGGTGTTGGTTTTTTTCCCCCCTTTCTTTTCCCTTTAATTAAATTATCCTTATCTTAACCCATGAGGTGTTGTTTTTTTTCCCCCCTCTTCATCATACTTTCTTCTTCCCCTCCTTTTTTTGAGGAGGGGGGGTGAGAGTTTGGTTGTGGTGGAGTTTAGCTGCCCAGCTGGGTAAAACCACCACACTGATACTACAAAAACAACACCGTTTTTCCATTCAACATAAATTACCCAGAACACCGGGCACAGTACAACAGGGAACCTGGGAAGAGAGTGACAACGGGACTACCAAATATGTCAGCGCATTCGTTGCCAATCCAAGTTGTAAGGGACAACTTTAAAATGACAACTCTTGCAGACCAAAGATAACCAAGCAGTAGCCACACTGTCAGAATGGCTGCTAGGCTTTAATTTTTCTGTGTGACACCCTCTGAATTCTAATGAAGTCAGAGCTTATGCTGAAAGGCTCCTGAAGCGAGCGAGTGATGACAAGCAGTACACGTATTTTATTACAAAACCTTAGTTATTTTTGTCTCCTTTCTAAATAATTTAAATTCCAACAAAAAGCCATAAAAGCCTTCATGCAAAGGCTTGCAGACACGTTCACCCAATGAATTTCAGTCCTTGAATATACATGGTCCTCCAATTCTGAAAACACACCGATACCCTTTAGCTCTGGGCATCTCTCTTACGCGCCTTGAGGAACTGACAGCACATACCTCCTACGACCTGGTGCCACAGAAAACCACCCAGGTTTAACTCGCCCAACCACAAGGGCCACGGCTGGCTACGGTCATCCCACGATGGCCCACGGAGGGAACTGCTCGCCTCACAGCTGCACTCCTGGGGATCGCGGCACACAGCCATGCGGGCCTTGGGCCTGAGAGGAGACGAACCGCCTCACAGAGGCGAGCAGCCACGTGCCGCCCTCGCTAAGCCCGGCACTGAGGCAGCTCAAATGGGCACCCAGATGCTGGGCTTCCCCTCCAACGCTCCTGCACCACTCATTTGCAGTGATTCAACCTCAGGTTTTTTGTTTGTTTGTTTGTTTTTTGTTTTTCTTCCCCAAATAAGTCGGAGCGCACGGAGGCAGGCGGGGAAGGCACGCCGGACCCTGGCTTCTCACCGAGGCCGCCGCTGCGGCTCTTCCCGCGGGTGCGTCACAGGGGCGGGGGCGGCGCTGCCCCGGCACCGCGCACACGGAGGGGAGCGGAGCTCAGACGCGGGCTCCGGGCTCCGCTGCCCCGGCCCCCCGGCGGGGAAGAGGGGGCTCAACAGAGGCGCGGCCGGCCCTACCACCTCCCTGGGCCCGCCCCCGTACTCACGGCTGCCCCGGCAATCCCCGCCGCCGGGCCCCCAGGATGTGCCGNGGCGAGGCGGCGGGGAGCAAAGCCCCGCCCGGGGAGGGCGCGGTGGCGGCGCCCCAGGGCCCGAGCCAAGGCGGGACCAGGCGCCGCCGCCATTTTGTGGCGCAGGAGTCGCCGACCAGCACATGGCTGCTGGGCCTGGTGGGGGCCGGGGTGCTGCCGTTATCCGCCAGCGAAGCCTCAGGGCGGCTTCTGCGGAGTCTCTGGCTCCCTCCCCTTCCATCCTGCCTGTCTGCACCAGGCCTACCTCATCTTTCTCAGGGGCTGAAGAGCTGCCACCCCAAGGCAGCTGCACTGGGCATGGGCTGCTGGTCATGGCGGGCTCTGCCCGGGGCAGCATGCCGAGCCCTGGCGCTCTGGTGCTGAGGGTGGCTGTCCACAGGGATACCCTGTGTGGCTGTGTGGCCCTGTGAGGGGCTGAGTTGGAGGGCTTGGATTTTTCTGTCAGCTCGGCCAGGGGAGGGGACAGTTCATTTTGTAAGGTTACTTCCAGTCAAATAATGCAGGCAGCTTCTTTTCCGTGAGAACTACCTGACGGTGGTATTTTTTTGGCACAATTAAATATGAAATTTCTGTGACATCCTCTCAAACCTGGCTGGGATCACTGATGGTCAGAGGATCGGTGGGTTGTACATGAAATCTGCTGGAGGCAACAGCCCTGCCATGTGTGCGGCTGCAGGCTCGTGGCGTTGGGGGTCAATGCCATTGGCATGGCTGGAGACCAGCTGGCACAGTCATCCAAACAGGAGTTCCCATGCCAAGTTTTGGGGTCTCCAGTCTGGTTCAAGCCTTGAACAGCACTGGAAAATGGGAAATGCAGTCAATGGAGTGCAGTGGTCAAGTTCATGAATTGCAGTGTAATACACTGAGCTCTGTGACTCTAGCTCAACTCTTTGAAAACAAGGCATTACCAGGATTAAATAACTTTGGTGCTAATGATAGGACTGACCTATTGAGAAACTGATGAGTCTACAGAAACATAAGGAGTAGTTCTCCAAGATACTTATTGAGCATCAAAGAAATCTTTTTCAAGTGAACCATGCTACAAGCCAGATGCTTCCCTTCTGGTTCAAAGAGAGAGCATCTAGGGCTGTGGGGGATAGTTTCGAATCACCGGATCTTAACGGAGTAAAGCCTGGCCTTTGGAAGAAAAGGAAGTTGAAAGCTGGATGTCCTTAAATGAATGATCCTGGGTGAGAGGTAAAGGTTATATGTATATAGTTGAAGTAGTGTCCATCTCTTCCATTCTGTTAACTACATACATTACCCAAAACTTTCTTCAGCAGATTTTAATGTCACCCGTTTTTGATTCCCCTGAGTGATATCCTCAGTGAGTCAATGATAGATTTCTCTTCTTAGGCTGCACCTGTTTACAGAACTTTGAACAAATAGCCTGAATGTAACGAAGTATTTGCATATGTGATAATTTACTTTTTATGGGCTAAGAGAAAAAATACAAATTAAAATTCCATTCTTAGAGCCTCATCCTGAGAAAAAGCACCTACAAGTCCTCAGGAGATCTCTTTCAAGGTTCAGCATGGAGCTGCAGAGTCATTACCTGCAGTCATAATCTCTTCCAGTGGCCAGTAATAGCACATTTCATCAGCAATCATGTGCTTTCCCAGGGAGTGGCAATGTGTGATTCATTTCCATTACAAGTGTCTGCTGAAGCAGATTTTGAGAAATCAAGCCAGGAAGTGGCACTGAACCACATTACCATGGAAATGTTTGCTGGGGAGAGAGGAGACAAAAACAGTGAAACTTGCTAGTCAGTTTAAGGACATTACTGACAGTTAGGTGTGCACCAAATAAGGGGCGCCTGCACCAAGGATATTTCCATCTTTTCAAGAAAAAACATCAGACAGACATCTTCTATCCACTTGATAGACACAAGCCACAATAACACAGTTTTAAGATTCTTCATATTAATTGGACGATTAACAGGCATTAACAGTTTTGGGGCTGTGCAGCAATTAACTTAAAGGTTTCAAAGACTGGTATCGAAACTGGCTGTAAATGGAAGACATTTAGGATGGAACACCTGCCTTGAGCCTTCAGTCTTCATGGAAATGCTTTTCAGGTATACTGCATAGCCAAAACTTGCAGCACGCAGTTATTTCATGACTGACACGGAAGTTAACAGGGAGAGCACAGGATCAAAGAAATACCTGTTGTGAGTGTGGTCTGTGTTGGGATCGGTCTGCCACATGCTGGATCTCTGGAGCCACAACATGAGTGCATCACTTCCTCATTAGAAGATCCTTCTGCATTGCTGCTGCGTTAGAAGATCCTCTTGTGGAATGGGCAGGAGGAGAAAAACAGAAAGTTTTGCCTGTGTGACAGACTGCCTTTGGCATTAGACAAGGTTTGGCTATTTAAGTAAGTGAAGTGGGACAGACAATTGACACAAGAACTTCACAGCCACAACTTGAAAAAATGAGTAATACACATCACCTGTAGGTAGTCGCCCACATAATACAAGAGATAGTAGCTGGAAAAAAAAAAAAAAAAAAAAAGAACAGTAGTTGCATGCTCTTTAAATACCTCTGTGAAATTCCTCAGATGTGATATTAAGAAAAGAAATCTTTGAGCACCACCAGATGTCAGCATTGCAGAATGGTTATTCCTACCTGGTTACAGAAGAGGTCTTTGCACCTATAAGCACTATGTATTAGATTTACTGTTTTATATGATTGCATAATCTGTCCTTACATTTTCCTGTCATTGACATTAGGATAGGGTGTAAGTCCAAAATTGTCTGCAAAGGGCAATTTCTCAAGTGGTTATTTTTTGTCTCTTCATCTTAAAAACTTTTTAAAACGTTTTCACAGGGTCAGTATTAACAGCCGTACTAATGGTGTATAGTGCCTCGTAGCCATCGTGGAGTTGTTTCAGGCTGCAGCCAGCTTGGCTAGACAGTGCTTGCTAAAATTCAGCCTGTATATTGAAACGTCAGGAGGCTGTCCAGAGCTCTCTGTAGGCTTTATTTCAACCCTCGCACTGGCTGCAAAAGGGTCCGCTGGCTTCAGTTCTGTGGAGAAAATGCAGAGAAGGAATGGTGAAACTATTTGGGGTTCCAGTTAGGAAAAAAAAAAGAAAAAAGGATACTTGGTGAAGCAAATCTTTTTAAAGATGTCCAGCAACATAAGCCAAATCACTATTAAAAGAATAAACTTTTTTTTTCCCCTGTCCATTTCCTTTTGCAAGAATAAAAGATCTGAACAGGTTTTTTTGTTTGTTTCTTTCAAATCAACTAACCAGCCTCGTTTGTATTTTACTTTAAAACTCATCTCCTGTTTTGGTGGGATGTTCTGTAGTTTTCACCTATACCATTCGGTCCTAAGAAACATTTCTTGCTGCAAACAGCAGCTTTCTCGCTCTCCTGCTGGTACGGCTGTCATCAGCCCTTTCCAAAGCGCCAGCAGCCAGTGACAGGCGTAACTAAGAGTAGGTTACTGTATTCTGCTTAGTGGAGACCAGTGGGAGGGTGCAGTCACCCAGAAGGGACTGTGTGAGTTCAGAGTAGCCAGAAAGCCATTTTGCTGCATTTCTCTGCCTGTTTATGTGAGCTTCTGCCCATTAAGCTCTTTGAGAAGGCAGTGGGGAAGGTAGCATCTTTAAACGTTTGAAGATTTTGCCCATGAGATGAGTTTGGCCACTACTTAGAGGTGATCTGTTTTATTTTCAGGTTCATCTCTGCTGCTTTTATGGACCAGTATGAGGGAAAAAAGGGTTCGATAGTGGACCTTTTGCTACCATGAACGGAACAACTGGAGAGTGCCACCACTGGGAGATGCAGATGAGTGAGACAGACGGACCTGCTCAGTGTAACTCAGCGTAGCGTGTTTGCTGTAACTCAGTCAGATCTTGATGTCTGAAGTATTGATGTTGGCATGGGGGTGGTGGTACTACATTTACTTTTCTGTAGAAAGTATCTTCTGGCATAGGGCTCACCTCTGTCACTGAAAAAACTCTCTTATCTCTGCCATGACTGCGTTAGGGTAGCTGTAACTTTCTGAAGCTCTTCCTATGAAAACCTTGTGATTATTTGATGATTTTCGCATGATTTTAAGGAAATTGTTAGAAAAGGTAGGCTAGGATAATGTCTAATAGATTGTGGTTACCTAAGGAATCATCTAGCAATGTCTCTAACAATAATATGGAAGGGAGTTTGCGTGAAGCTGCACAAACTAAGTGCTTCTAACTTTAAAATGTAGATTAGATGGCAGCCACAGAATTTAATTTCTTTTACAATAATAGTAAACAAAGACATAGGGATACATAACGTTTCTTGCATGTCTCAAAATTCTTTTTCCATAATAGTTTATTATGAGCCATGTGGCCTCATTAATGTTTTATCAAAGACCATCTGGCTGTTGTATTGTTCAAGCTATTCAGTAGCAGAACTTCATCATAAACTAACCAAAAGGAATGGCTACCAAACTATTGTGTAAAAGCCCCAGACTTTTATGTAGGTCCCATGTAAACACAGTTCTTTTAAAAACATATTATTCCACATTAAACTATAAAAGTCTTAAGAAAGACATGAGAAATAAAATCTGAAATGATTTTTTCTTAATTTGACTAATCTTAAAATTATTTCTGCATTTCTTAATTTTCTTCTTTTTTTACATCTTTGGTTTTTGAGCAGTTGGAACAGGACCTATAAAGCCAAATGACCAATTGTATTATAGTGAGAAATACTAGGATTTCTTCTAAAAAATGTTGCAAGTAGAGGATACCTGTAACTGAGCCTCCAAAAAATGAAGCCCTCCATCTTTTTATCACTGCACATAGACCTTTCAGAGTGTAAGCACTTTGGCAGGGTTCTTTAAAATATAACTGCAAAGCACGTAGCGCTATTTAAAGGACAGTTGCACAGTACCTAGTACTAATGGCAGCTAGGTACAACTGATTGTAAATGATTACATAAGATGGATTGATTTAATAAATTATACTTCAACTCATAATTGTTCTGCTGTTACATTTTCAGATCAATACAAGTATGGTCCTAAAATTAGTGCAGTCCATATTGATTTTGTTACTTATGGCAACCTTAAGGTTACAGGGATTGGAAGAACTAAGGAATGCATGTCTACACAATACATAGAAAGTGTAGGATAAAACTGGCAAACCAAGAGGAATTAAGGGATCCATGGGGAAGAGCCTGTGACTGAAGTTGCCTGAAGAGAGCAAAGTTGACTGTAAGGAGGAAATATCCTTGATCAACTCCCAGCTTTTCTCCTGGTTCACACAATTGCTCTTACATCCTCTGAAAGGATGTGTACGCACAAGCACCCTCAGCTTATTCAACGGTAGGAGCAAATTATTTGGGCAGGGTTTTCCAAAGATCCTGCGGAGGATTGCAGTTTCTCACAAGGCAGCAGGCCTGATGGTGTTTGTATTACACTGATACAGAACTGGAGCACAGCCGTAGTCAAACCTTACAAAATGTTCAGAAACTAACATTAATATTTCATTGAATAACACCAGATGGATGTTTTCATCTACTGCAACATTTGTAGCAATAGCTTTATGATTTAAAACCAATTTTGTGTCTCCCTTTTGTTTTTTTGAGGCTCCTTTGTTGTATTTCCCAATTATTTTGCAACTCCTTAACCTCCATTCTCATTATATGTTAATTGTCAGCTCAGTCTCTCTTTCAGAACCTAACAATGACTGGAATTCCTATTCCAGGGCAAATTGAAAAGAGTCTCTCCAGAAGAATAAAGTAAATGCATTTTTTAAGTATCTACAGAGATGGAAACAGAGAAATAGGTTTTGAGAGCTCTGAAGCAGGCCGTGGCTCACGTAAGAAGCAGATGCACTGAGGAGACGACTGCAAATGGCAAAGAAACCAGAGGAGCTGTGAGGCTGTGCTGCCACTGCAGGGTGAGCTGGAGCTCCTGGGGCTTCCCAGGGCCTCTGCAGCAGAAGCTGCCAGGGGCTGTCTGCATCATCTGCTTTAGAAATGCATATGGCAAGGGAGGACAAAAGGAAAAAAAAAAAAAAGCATTTTGCACAGCGATGATAATTCAGACACTGGGGCAAGAACATACTTAGTTTTCCTGCTCTAAAATGAAGCAGGGTGAGAAGAACACAGTTCTTTTCAAAGCAAGGACCAAGGGCTGGCAAGCAGCTCAGAAATGCGTGGGCTGCTAATTGTGTGGATATTGATGATATTTGTTATATTACAATTACATGTATAGCCCAGGTATTCATTATGCTGGAAAAAAACCTCTCCTATGAAACAAAGTGCTGGCCTGTTCTCCCACAATTAAAAATATATTTTCAGTGCTCTGCCATAGGACTAAAACTGCTGTCCTTGCTCCTTGCGCTGCTGTTTGTCTGAATGACACATTGATTTGGGTGAGTGGCATCTGTAAGGGGTGATGCAAGGAACCTTTGGTGGATGACTTTCTTATTCCCAGAACCATCCTCTTTGCAACTGGGAGACAGAAATGCACTTCCTACAGAACTGGTCGTAGTCAGCTCGAGCTGCGTTTAACTTGGTTCTGCTGGAGTTACTGCCCAGCCTCACCAGTGCTGATATACCATAGCGTGAGCAATGCAACTTGAAAGAGAGCAGGAAGACCAGCTGTGTCCTGAGAGGAAGCGTTAGTAAAAAAGGAAACGACGAGCAGCCGGTACTGGCAACACACAAACTGCTGTCGTTCTTTTGGCCAGGACCTCATGACTGCACACTTCAATACTGAGAAACTTCAACAATATGTAGTCTTCCCTCTCACTCCTCCCCCCATCGTTTCAAAGAAATTAATTCCTGTTGGTATCTATATTGGAGCCAGTGTCAGAGAACAAAGTATTCACATGAGCATCAATTTTAGGAAGCTTTGTGGCTGGATAAAACAGTGGAGCTCTTACTATGGCCTTTCTTGCAGTGTGGCACATCTGGATATCTTTTCCAGTTTTTGATATCCACAGAAGGTAATATAATTGAGTTCTCTACCCTCCATCAACTTTGGCTGAAGTTTTACCCTTTCTCCAAAACGAGGAAAGGGCACAGGTTAAGGATGGGACAGGCTTAGCATCTTTTGGTACCTAGAGAACTCATAAAGTCAAGCTTGCCCTAGCTGATCTGCTGGCAGTGCTCTTTTTCAGGCAAAGTCCTCAGTAGAAGTTTTTCCCACAAAAGGACTTCAGAATTCAGTGCAATGTTTTTGAACTTTGTAAGAAAATTGGTTTTCCCATCCCAAAACCCTGTTTAGCTATTATGTAGCTCTAGTTGTTTTCACAAGATTTGTTTCACTGACTGAAGTGCAAGCAGCAAACAATGAATGCAAGCAGAATGATCTCTGGACTTCACTCCATCTTCAGTTTGATAATGGCTGAGATGGTAACAAACGTTAGAGTAAACAAAACAGTAAATCTCTCTCAGCTATTAGACAGGTTCTCATCTATTGATAAATCTACTAATCTTCCTTGCTCTAGGCAGCAATCAAGGCATTGCACACACCCTCATAAAACCTCAGGAGGAAAAGATTTTTCAAGGCTTGTACTGCAATAATTCAAAGTAGTTTTACTGCAGCCTTTATCATGGCACCTTTTATTTTACATGTGTAAAAAAAAAAGTGAGAAATTTGTAATTTAGGAAATCAAGTTTTTATTAAAAAATAAAGGAAAACAATGTTAACTATGCAAAAAAAAAATCATATTTTCAAATTCTAACAGCTGGTCTTGTTAAAATAGCAATTGAAACATCAGCTCAAACAAACTCCTTAAAGAGAAATAGTGCCCTAACAGAGAAAGCCAAGTAATTCCCGAAGTCTACGAAATTGCAAACAGGAACCTCAGCTGATGCATTCATACACAACATCTTGTCTTCCAGGAATTTATTATTGTTCCAAGAGCCTATAAAAACTTACATCAATGAATCCATAGAGTCAAATTCTCAGTTAACTTAAGCCTCAGTTATACTCAGCTCAGTAGAGCAATGTTGATTTACCTCAAATGAGGGTTTACACACAGCAATTTCAAATATTTCCCTTGGTACAGAGTAAGCAAAGATACAGATTTGTAAGTATACAGCTGATTTTGGTATCTGGCCAGCTTTTAACCCCTTTAAAACAACTTGACTAACCATACAAGTTCTTAGGTGTCTGCTGCACTAGAAGGGGGCGGGGGGGTGTTTAAGTTAAAAGTCAACAAATTGCGCATGGAGAGCAATGTTTGCAAGATGACAGAAATGTAACAGAGGCGTTTAAAAAAAAAAAAAAGAAGAAGCAGCCAAGATGTGACAGTTACTGTGCAGAGCAAGCTTTGCTCAGCTGTCAATGTTTTTCCTCACGGTGTGGTGGTTTGAATCATTTCGCAGTAAGCACTGACTTTAAAAAAGAGATTACTGTGAATGAACAGACAACTGAGATTAAACACAAATTGGATGCAAGGTCTACAGGAACCACGTTCACTTTACACTTCTATAGGGTAGCACGGACTGCAGGATGGGAACTTGGCATGATATCAGCTCCGGGAGCAACCATGAGAAATTCACCCCATATCCATTTCTCTGTAGGAGAAGTTCCTATTGCCCTAGGTGTTCATAATCGGGGCACCAATAACAAGGATCCCTTGACTTCCTCTCCCTTCCATTATTATGAAAAAAATATTCACTGCTTCTGTAAACTGCTTTTTTTTTTTTTTTCCAGTAACTTGAACTAAATGCTAGCTGTTTCAGGTACCAATTAAAGCAGATTAGATCTCTCTGAAATCAGTCAGCAATGACGTGATTCCCACTGACATCATGAGTAAGTTCTAAAGTTAAAAACTCAATACACAATCAAAATGGCTGTATTTCACAAAACAGGTGATCCTTGCCCACTGTAAAAGCTGCATTTCTTGTAGCCTCTCTCCTTATTCTGCCACATACAACAGCTGAAGATGTTTTGTGGGGTAACAGATTCATTGATCGAATTTTCCCAGCTCTTCCTCCATGGAACCTCCATGCTCCCTCCCAAGTTGAGTCTGGGAAGTGCTGCCGAGCTGCAGTCTGGATTTACAGGTTGGTCAGGAATTACACTCACTGTACTCCCACATTTTTCATGACCCTAATCCACCTTTATTGTGTCTTACACGCACGTGGTGGGACTGTGAGACATAGCTGATTGGCGGAGTTGTACTAAACCACCATCCTCAGAGGAAGAAAACACCACATTGGTAGTTTCCTTCCAGCTATTTATTTCACCCAGTAAATACTATGTTTCCTTGCTTTTAAAAGTTGTTTTAAGGAGAACATGTGGTTTGTGGTCTCCACTTCCATGCTAAAGCGTAACATTTGTGCTGCATGTCTGTCTACCAAAAACTACGTTTAAAAAGCAACTTACAACTGTAAATGAATTCCATCAGCTTACCCCTTTCCCTGCTCCAATACCTGGCATATTAGCCAAGTGACAGTACCGTACAGTGTGTGCAGATAACTGGTGATCAACTGGAAAATTGCAAAAGTTAACTACAAGACCGATTGTAAAAGTGATAAATAAGACTTTTAGCAGATGGAAGCTCTTTCATACTTGCCATTTTAGCAGGTGTAAAAACCACAGATCACTAAAGCAGCTAGACTTGTTTCAGCTGTCACTAACAACCTTTGAAGAAAGATGCTTACAACCCCTGGGAAAAAGTGAGGGTGCTCTATGACCTTTTGCAAGTATGATTTATTAACATCCGACTAAATTGGTTACAGAGACAAAAAAGTAAATCAAATTGCGCATCAAGGTGCTCCAACGTTATTACAATTTCTTGCAGTAAGTAATGCAGAAGACAGGAATGATCCTGACTACAGAAAATTTTCTCAAAAATCTGAAAGTCAGTGATAATTCTAACATATAAGATACCTTTCTTCATTCTGAAATCACTAATACCCTATCAAAACAAACAACAAATACAGCATTTAGCAGCGTTGCATGTGTACTACCTCATACATGTGGTATGTTTTTCCAGTACTGGAACTAGTAAAACACTTAACATAAATATAAGACTGCCTGATTCTCAGGAATACCAAATATTCTCATAATCGCCTTGAAGATACAGAGCTGAAGGAGCTCATCGTCTCTTGTGTATCAGTCTCCAAAACATTCCCCTAAGCTTTAATACAGTTTTGTTTTGCACAACAGTAACACAAGATCAACAATTTCTATTAAAAAAGAAAAAGTGAACCACCTAAAATTTTTTTTTTTAACATACAGCGACTATTTATGTGGAAAATTTCTCTTATTGCTTTCAAAAGCTGCAGCAAGAACAGTATCTAAGAACTGAGCAGTACAATAATATATTTGGTGATAAGTTACAGAACTTACTAAGTTTCAATAGGTAAGCCAGGTAACATTTGCAATTTCTTAACAACTCACAACTGCTGGAGTAAGTTGCACCCACCAGTAGCCAGAAAACAGAAAAGATGAGTTAGTGAACACTGGGAAATTTATTTATACTAGGCAAAATCCATGAATGAAAACATACTCAACCAAAAGAACCTTCCATTTTAGCTTCACTCCTTTGAATAGGACCATCCGACTCCAGCTCTTGCAAGAGGTGTTCAGTTATGTGGAGAAGTTGGATTTCATCCTTGGCTGTTACATCTGCATGGTAAGCCAGGTTTTGTACTCCTCTTCAGCTTGCCCCCCCTTTGTATGAGTTATGTACAAAAAAGCTGTATTGAACAAAAGATACGCTGAAGATTTCCTGCTCTGAAAAGCTGATCATCTAGAGAGACAACAGATTTACACAAAAGCAGATGCAAAAGCATTAATTAGGAGTGTGCTGAGCAGATGTAGCTGCACATTTCTGTTGCACCCTTACCAGGCTATGGTCTGACTCCAGAGAGCAAATGTGAAGAAGTCCTGTTCACAGTAAAGGAAAAGGTACAGAAATAGGCCACAATGTTTATAGAAAAAGTTTATAACTACAGCTTTTAGTTTTGTCATTTAAAATCTTGTTAGAATGGGATGTTATACTATTCTTCAGGATTTTTTTTAATAGAGAAAATAGGTCACTGAATAAGGACTTTAAGATATGAGGGGGGCCACACAGAAAACCTAACGGCACTGTAAACAGCTGAGGGAAATTGGGAGCCAGGCACTTTCTATATTTAAGACCAGCGCTGAACCTTTGCCCAACCCCAAAGCTGTCCCTGCCTGTATGTTCTGGCCCTGTGAATTTGTGTTCCTCTCTGTCCAGTAATCTGGCTTCAACAGCCTGAAACACTTGCAGGGAGACTTTAAACAGTAATCTGCGAAATAATAAGGTGACCGTGTCTGCAACCACCACCTCCTCCAGGGGCCAAGTTTTCAAAGAAAACAGAAACCCTGCTTCAGGTCCTTCAAAGAAGGACCATCTGATTTTCCAAGCTCTGTATGAAGAACCTAAGTACTTGACTGGATCTGCGTTTCAAAAAGCACCTGAAAAAAGTAGATCAATGCTGGTAAACTGAGACATAAAGCATATATCAAAACGCAAATATTAGAAAAGGAATGCAATGATTAGTGGTGCACTCTAGTTCCACTCAGTCTAAAGGGCACTTTATACTACCAAGAGTAGTGTCCTAAACAAGTTACGCTGTTGTTTCATAACACCAAACCCCAGCACCAAAAACAGAACGTTAAGTGTCAAGCCTGCAAATCTGGGAGTACAGCTGTAGGTTTCTGTCTCTATGAATACTATTTCCCTGGAATTTTTTTCTCTTTGCTATGTAATTTGAAAACCGAGTCAGTTTTAACACCCAAAGGCCTGAGCTGCTCCATCACCTGATGTGAATTTATAGTAAGTTTTTCACTTTGTGAAGGGGTACACGAAGAAAGAGAGAGCTCAATGAGTGGTGCTCAAATTGCCCCCCAAAATCATATTAAGTAATGCTTACAAAGTCATCAAGTAGGAGTGTTAAAACAGCAGGCAACGGTCATCAGGAAATTTTAAGACTGATCCATTGAACTGAACAGTTTGGGAGTCACTGCTGTGCATGAAAGGTAGCAGTAAGTTGCTTGATATTTTCTTTCTACCACTCAGAGTAGAAAGTCCCTAAATGTCAGTTTTTAAAAACAACAGATGTCTTAGCATACTGCATATACAGTAAGTATATTACTTAGTATATTATATATATAGTAAGTTATGCACTCTAACACGTCTGAAGTTTTTGGAAAAAAAATTACCAAAATTTCATATTTTACCAAGAATAACTATAGAATATATTAAGGTTTGTAAATTATGAATATATATATATTACAGAAATACACAGAAATAACAGAGACATTTTTTTCCACTTATTAATATACAGTCGACAGAAGCTTAACGACTAAACCCAACTCTTTCATACAAAAGTAAGTAGAGACAACTATACTATAGTTGGAAATGTGGGGTCAGAGGATCATTCACAACTGGTTACACCAGGTTTTCAGATGTGTATCACGGATGTACAAAAGGAGCTCTTTTTTGCTTTGTTAATGTAAAAAATGCACTGGATTCTTCTTGGGCATTATTTTACTGGAGAAGATAGTAAAATTCTGAGTTTTGCCTTCTTGATATGGGAATTTTGCCAAAGGAAACAATTTTCTATAAGGCACTTCCCAGCCCAATGCTCCTTGTCATTAATTAAACGTCTTTTAGACATTTTAGATTGGAAGATACAAGACAACAGCGCCAGTCTGATTTCTCAAAAGTCATGACTCAAACACCCAAAATGAAATCAGTTTTGTTTAACGCCCACAGGTTTTAATGCATTACAGTTCTTTAACTTTGTCCTTTTGCCTCTAATCCTTTAATTTTGAATGCTATCAACTATTGGCTTATAAGACAAAATATTGGGAAATCTACTCCATATGTAGAAAATGCAAAAATAGCAATCAGATCAGACAATAATCATAATAGCTGCCAAATATGACAATGAGCGAGTTTAATGTATCTTCCACAAATTTTACTCCCTTTCTTAAAAGCTTTTTTTTTTCCCCCTCTTACCCTCCTTTGTTGTTAAATGCATGTAATTTCTAGTACAAATAGTAATTGCCAACAAGGATAATTACAAATATCCACTCATTTCTGTGCCAAGTTTTGATAATACAAGAATAATACCAGGAAGGGTTCAAGCCATGAAGAG